>JABUQX010045393.1:15000-44836 GCA_015478945.1 Trachelipus rathkii | reverse complement strand
CGGCCCCTTGAAAGGGTCGTGAATCCTGAGGGCGGGTCAACCCCGAAGGGGTGAAGGGGTTTTGGGTGCCTTCGGGCTGAGGCTTACCCCTCCTTCGGAGGCGTAATGCCCGCACCCCTTCGGGGTGATCCGCCTCTCAGGATTCACCACCTTTCAAGGAAAATTCCCCTGGGTTTTCTTCCGGAATGGGGATAATGCCCGCTTAAACCCCTTCGGGGTGATCCCCATGGGATTTCACACCCTTTCAAGTGTAACGGCATTACCCTGCGAAGGGGGATTAGGGCCTCAGGCCCGAGGGTGAGGCCCAAAACCCGCTTACAACCCCTTCGGGGTACCCCAGGATTCACACCCTTTCAAAGAGCGCATCCCCTGGGTTTTCTCTCGAAGGTAATGTAATGCTTTAGATACTCTTGGTTTAATTTGAAAAACTTGTTTAGTCGTAAGTTAAGTTTAGTTATGTTAATATTACTATGACAAATGAAATAAACACTGATTTGAAAGAGAAGATGATGAAGTTTTTGTAAGTAATATACAGTACTTAACCGAAGATTGATGATTAGAAACGTGAAGCCTAGGTTAAGTTTTTGGTGGGTAATGTTAGTGCCCTAGAATTTGCTAATGTCTACGCTTATTAATAGTTCAAAATAATGTTACTCGAAACGTTGTGACATTTGATGAAGATAGTGTCAAATCATAGTTCATAGTGGTATCTTTGATAGATTGGTCACTATGTTAAGGGTTTCATGTTAGATGAATACGTTACCTGTTGCTGATATGCAAGGAAAAGGTGGGAACATATCGAGTTTGTATGACGTGTAGCTACTTTTACCCTCTGATAAGTAGGGGAATTTTAGGATATTAGCTGATTATTCATTCGCGAAAACTGTTGCGCTCTTCTTCCTTTATAAGTCATAGTTCCTGTTTTTATATGTTAGCTTACTGATGCTAAAACTTTTTGGTTAAGCATATATTCGTAGGTTAGTATATAAAAAAACTTATCTTATGTTATGTTTATCCAAAGAACTTATTTTCGAAATATGACTTAATCAATAGTTCAATAGATCACAGTCGGGTGGGATGGGTAGGGGGGGGAGGAGGGGCTGGTTATCTGATTTACTGATTTACTGATTTTACTTATTTTTTTTTTTTTTTTAATAAGATGCTTTAATATCTGGGATTAAGCCATTTACTGTGATTTTATCAAAAGAACTTATTTTTTATGTTTATGTCAGGATTAAAATTGTTATTTTTTTTTAGTTTTGGTTAAAAACTTTGTTATGCTTGCATTTATTCGCTGGGGATTGATGATGTTTAGAAGAGGTTATGATGGAATTTTGTTAAATATTAAGACGGTATGAAAAAATTTGTTACTTAGCATTATATTCTTTGGCATGTTTTGAGTTGACAGGTTTATGTTAATTTTTTTTACTTACGGCTAATGTCCAATTTGATTCTTTTGTTCGAGATATGTGTTTGAGAACGTGCTGAATAGGTTACGTTTTGTACGGAGTGTTAGATACTTTACTGCTGTTAAGTGAGGAGTTTGTTAATGTTAGTAGTTGTTTCGAGCGTATGGTGTTGTTATGTTTGTCGTTGTACATAATATTCTTAGTTAAGTTATGTTATGTTAGCTTTTTAATGTAAAAAAGGTTGTGAATAAGACTAGGTATTCGTATTTGTATATAAACTTATTTTTAGTGGGTTGAAGAATTTGGTATTACAACTTTCAGTTATGTTCACAGTATTCGTTGGTCTGTATGAAAAAATTAGACAAGATTATGATAAATTCTTGTTAAATTATTACTGTTGTCAATGTAAAATTAAACGTTAATATGTAGAGATATGCTTGCAAAAAAGTATGAATAGGTATACGTTTTGTATTGCAATGTTAGTTACTTCAATGTTGGTAAGTGTGGTACTTTGTTAATGTAACATTTATTCGTGCTGACAAGTTGTGTAGTATTGATGGTCTTAATTGTACATTATCTTTTTTAGTTCAATGATGCTATGTTAGCTTTTTAATGTGGAAACTTTATTGTTAGCATATATTCGCATGTTAGTATATAAAGAACTCTTTTTGTGCTATGTTTTATCCGAGATGATCCTCGAAATGCGACGTAAAATCAATTATAGTAATGTAAAATTAACATTTGAAATGTTAGAGATATCCATATGAAGAAGTGTTGAATAGGTTACGTTGTGTACGCTGTGCTAGGTACTTATACTGATATGATAAATTACGAACTTTGTTATGAGTTAGAAACTATTTTCAATCTCAGTTCAAAGTCTGATATAATCATATGTATAATAATAATATTTTAGTTCAGTAATGCTAATGTTAGCCTTTAATATTGTGGAAACAATGTATTAGATATGTTCGTTGGTTAGTATATAAAGAACTTATTTTTTGGTTACTATGTTATAGTTGTTGTTGTTGTTGTGTTGTGTCGTCAGGTCTAACGAGGAATATGATACTTTTGAACTGATCATGCGTTACATTCGGGCGTTCTAATTCTTGGTTTTACTTTGTATCTAGATTGGTTGAAAAGAAAAGGATGCTCGAGTTCCTTTAAGGGAATAGTTTATTACACTATTTTCTCATAAATATTTTTCAATGTAGCTGATTACGATGATCTCCTACCTCAAGCATCTGTATCGCTTTTGCATTAATATATGTTTCTCTAGTAACAAGGTTGTTGCATGTTAGACTTTATATAATGCTGAAAACAATTTTACAGTTAGCATATTCGTACTGGGTTAGTATTATAAGAAAGCTTATTTTGGTTTGGTACTATGTTTTACCAAAAAATGGAGACTCGATTATACTACCCGAATCATTAGACTCTCGAAGATCAAAGGTCATGGACGTAAAGTTTGGTTAGGGAGGGGCAGCGAGGAGGAAAGGTTACGGTTGATTTACTGATTTATTGCTTTATATGGTGTAAACATTGATCATACTTTTTTCTTATGAATATTTTATTTTCAAGAACTTTTTATTTTTATGTTATGTGTTGATAAAACTTTGTAGATATGTTATTTTATTTATTTAGAAAAAATATTGTATGTTGCAACTTATTTGGTGGGATTATTGAAGTTTAGAAACGGTTATGATAATTTTGTTATAAATAAAATTACTTAATATATTAATAAAACTATGTACGTTGCATTTAGTCGTTTGTCTGTTTTTTTAAACTTAATGGTATGTTGTTATGATAATAGGACAAAGTTATTTGAATACATTTTTGCTAATGTTACTTGTCTTATGCAGTTAATTAACAATGTTAATATGTTAGCAGATCTGCTTGAAAAAAAGCATTGAATAGTTACGTTTTGCATGCAAAGGAGAGTAACGTAGCAAAGTTGCGAAGTATGGAACTTGACTGACTTAATGAAATAATTTTATTGTGTTAAAAGTTGTGTATGAGATTTTGCTCGTATGGATACCCGAAGCAATATGGGGAAAAAACAAAGTTTATGTAATAATTAAACTTAAATCCAAAGTATATTTGAGTTGAAACTTTATTACGTTAGCGTATATTCGTTGGTCAGTACATAAAGAACCTGCTGATTCTAAATATTTAGTATTATTTAAAATTTTACCATGTGAATATAAATTAACTTGTTATGTTAGAGACTTGATTTGCAAGTGTGAATAAGTTATTTGTCCTTTGTTTAAGATTATTTGTCCTTTTTAAAGATGCTAAGTTATGTCCTTTGTTTAATGTTAACTAGTTGTTTCTTATTTAATCTTTATCAGTTCTTGTGTCAGGTATATCGTTGTGGGTTATATTCTTAGTTTCAGATGATGGTTAAGTAAGTTTTATTAATGTCAAAACTTTGTTAGGCCAAATTATTTGATTTGATTTTGTTTAAAGAACTTGATTTTATGTTGTGTTTATCCATAGTGATACTCGAAAGTGACCTGAAACAATAGATCCATAGATCAATAGATCAAGATGGACAAGGTGTGGCTGGATGGTGGTTGAAGTTTACTGATTCCACTGATTTACGCTTCGATAGGGCTATGTAAGCGATTTACAATTTTAGTAAAAATTTGACTTGAATCTATAATGTCATAGATCAATAGATCATTTATATCACAACTGGGACAGTCAGTTTGTAGGGTGATTGGATGGTGGTATTCGAATTTATGATTTTTACTATTTATGGGTATGTCTCAAAACCATGACGAAGTTTGTAATATATGACTTTGAATCAATAGATCATTAGATCAATATGATCAAATAGGAGATCACTGATTAACCAATAATGTTGGTTGGTGAGTTGGTTATCTATTATAACATAGAACTTATAACTGGGAATGTTTTAAATACCCCTAAAGTATTTAAACATGACAACTTTAGTAAAGAATGGCTTGAACTTTTCAAATCTAGTTAAAAGAGATATACTATTGCACTAAGATCAATAGATCAATAGATAACCTGAAGGGCTGAGGAAAGGGCAGTTGGATGATGGTTTAATTTACCGATTTTACTGTTTTAGGGTATGTGAAAAACGTAAATTTGTTAAGTAAATAACTAAATAAAAGAATAAAATTTATTTGTATTTATGTGATTTATTTATTCTATTTATTTATTTATTTTTTATTTTTTTTCCTGATAGTCCGAAGTGGATGAAATTTTCAAACAGTCCCATAACCTATATTAAAGACACCAACATTGTTGTTATACGAATGTTTATTAACTAGGCACCGCACCGTTCTCAGCAACAGGTGTCGGGTACGACTCTGAATCCTTTGGACTTTCTCCTCCTTCCTCATTCTTCTGCCTTCCTCCTTTCTCGTTTCCACCTTCTTCCTTCTTCTTCCTTTCTTGTTCCTTTCTTCTTCCTCTGTTTTGCATCTCCAATGATTTCTACTTCTCGTTTTTTTTTCCAATGCGGGCCCCCCCCCTCAGGGGGGGTCCTAGACACCCTATCGAATCCAGCTCCAACTCCGTCTTCGACTCCGAATCCGAATCCGGATCGCATCCTTTTCTCCAAGTTTTAGTCTTCTACGATTATTTAATTTTTAGGGGGGGCAGCGTCCCCCCTTAGGGGGGACGCATGATAAACGTTCAAATCTCGATCTTCGACGAGATTATACATTCATATATAGCTCTAAATTTTTTAATTTTAGACCGATACGTTACCCAACAGGGTTTCAAGTTTTCGAAATTTGACCTTGGCGTAAGGGCAAGCACGTCCCCCTTAGGTAGTGACCTACCGGTCACCTAAGACTCCGACCTGCTGACCATCTGTTTCTAGATATAGGGATTCGTTAAGCGTAATCTTTACTCGGGAAAAGTCACAAGGCTATGAGCAAACAAGGGCGTTAGCGTTATGATTTTCACCTTCGCTCTCAGGGGGGAGTACCCTCCTATTTTACTTTTAATGATTACGCTCACCTGCTTTGAAATTTCGTTAGTGTGATCAGTAAATCACATAGCTTGTAGATTATATTCCAAGTTTGAAAATCTTAACTCTAGGTTCCTCCTAGCGGATAAGGAAAAGGTTGGCTAGATCTTAACTGCGGTTAGTTAGTTGGCATGTCTACTATACTTACGGATATAGTGTGAATGTTATTATAGTTATTATTTTTCTTGTGAATGGTTAGTTATTTTTTCTCTCTTAGGTTGTTACGTTAACCATTACAGGAGTAGCAGCTGTTGAAAGACGGTTTAAAATTACGAGGTTTATAGGAGGGTCAGATCTCGGATTTCACTGAATAAGTTCGATTTATAGAGCAATCATTTCAATAAATGATCATTACGCGAAGTTAGGGTAGGTTAAGTATAAATAGGTGGATATGCCTTTAAAATTCTTCTAGGAACCAATAAGGCCCATTTTATGGTGCTCGTCCTCACCTTCTTTAGTGTACTTAAAGAACCTGTGAAAACGGTCTTTCGATCTAAATTCGGTCTCACCGACCGTAAAAACCCTAACTTGACACGTCAATCTTGAAAAACCAAATGTTGCTAAAAAATGGTATGTTTTAGTGCCAACATTTTCTGCATCCAATCGTTGGCAACCTTTCTCGGTCAGTCTGGGCTGCCATTGTGTAACCCTCAGATAAGAAAGTTTCATAACTGTATGTTTAAAAATAATAATTTAATTTATTTTCACAGGTATAGTAGTATTTATGTGATACTATTAATATCCAATAGCTGTATAGTAATATTGATACACAAAACTATATCTAATTGACTAGGTTTATGGATATAGGAAACTGTCGCTATATCAGTAGTAGTATTAGTTAGTTTTTAAATATAAAAACTTATAAAATACAAAAATATATTTATTTATTTAATATTACATTGTAATTCCCATTCCGTCTCATATTATAAACCTTAATGTAAATATATGATCTGCCCATCCTATAGGTATTACAGTAAGTATTATTATTTTATTATTATGTAATCATATATATTAATATATATATTATATATTATATATTACTTGCGGTATGTGCTTCTGGTATTTATGTAATATATGAAGTAAAGAATATAATTGAAAGACAGAATACATGGAAAATAAAAACAGGTTTAAAAACCAACAAGAAGTCAATATGATGTATTGTACAAGTAATATTTAGACATACAAATGTCTTACCAAGAGCAGGAAAAAAGCTGTCGAGATATATATATATTCATTATATAATATCAGGATAAAGATCGTAAGGCACTCTAAAAAGGGAAAAACTACATTATATATTAACGATTATAGAAGTAAAGATATATTATATATTGAGTACTTATATATTATATAGATATAATATATATATTATATATTAATTATATATATTAATATAATATTATATAGTATAATTAATAATACTATATATATATAATATTATTATATATATATATTATAATATATATTAATATAATATATTATATTAATATATTATATATATATATCTAATATATAAATTATATTGATATATAATATAAATATATTATATAGGACATTTTTATATATATAGATTGTTTTTAATAAACTCTCGTTTAAGTAATATACTAGTATAGTGGAAAATTTCGTAAGCAATAATGACATGAACGAATTTCGTAGCCTTTTCCTGTATTTGCTTTATAATTTTACTAATTACTTTAATATTTAGTTATTATTAGTCATTTTTTTCCATAAACTACTTTAAGATAAAAATCTCGAAATGAAAATTTTTTAATTAATTATGAATTTTGATATTAACATTTTTATACTTATTAAAATATATTATTATTTTAATATTTTTTATTTTTTAATAGCGACGAACATTATTTTTCTGCACTTTAAAATCCTTTTATCTAAATGTTTTATAAAATCTATGTACTTAATAGTTTGTTTGGTAACATTGTATATAATTTATTTTACCATCTCATTTTCTCCATTATTTATATGTAGCTAACGGTTATGCGCACCCCGCTACTGCGGGGGTCTGTTAGGGTAAGATGATATTAGAAGTGAGGGGCTGACGAAGCTAGTGCTTATAACCCAGCCTACCTGACGAACGATCCATTGAAATCAGCAAAAATTTATCAAATTATTACTCATTATTATTGTTCATATGTGTTATTTCATTCATAGAGCTTTACGTATATAGGTATTTATTTTCTAAATTTTATGTAATAAATTCACTCGAATCTGGTTAACAAATTAACATGTATTAGTATATTTCCTCTAAGCAATCTCTCTCTAACACTACCCTACTACACCTCTCCGTGTATTGAATCGAACACTATGTGGTTGAAGCAGCATCGATCCCGAAAATAACATATTTGGGAAGTCATACCTGTATCTGTTACATCTTTCTTTCTAGATGTTAAGTAGTTAACTTAAGTAAAATTACATTTGAGAGAATATGTCATTAATACCATCGGTGAGGTGTTACTAATATATTTTTATTCTATTCGACTCCATCCAAATCTTCAAAAAATGAGTGAATATTTGGCATACTCAAATATGCGTATTAGGAATGTTTTCTCTTCTCTCGGTATATCTCCTTTGCAGGTTCAACATCTTAAAATAGCTCATATATGAATACATCTTCCAGCCCAAAGCCTCTTACTTAACCATAAAGTTTAAAGGATAGTATAAATAATATATTATATATATATAATAATGAACAAAGACTTGATATCGTGAATAATATATTAAGTTTGAACGTATTCAAGAGATAATTCAACTTGATACAGCATAATTAATAAAATAATTTTTGAGAAATAGTTGAAACGTTCTGTATTTATTATTCTTTTAATTAATATAATTATGTCTAAATGTACTAATTATTATCAAGAACACCACATTAAAGATATATTTTCTACAGTCATAAAATTTAATATGATTTTAAAAACTCTTCAATTTTAATATAATACCGCATTACAATACAAATTTATGACCGAAGGAGAGCTAATTCTAAGATTGTTCGCTAACTTCTGATCACATTTTTCTACACTAATACTGAATATCCCCATAGCCTACCTCAAGGTGAACCAAGAGTCAACCTACGGTATATGACCTTGATCATATACAACCAAGAAGAAAAGGCAGTTTAATTTCTACGGTAACAACAGGACTTTATTTATGTCACAAGCTGATGCTTATATAGTCATGTATATGCACCAGAAAATATTCTGGTTATAATAGTAGCACTTACATATATATACACTTTTAGTAAATTTATATACAAATGTTAAACGAGTCCTAGTACAGTATTAATATATTTAATAGTAATTATATATATTATATTAATAAATATATATATAATATTAATTATATATATTAATATATAATTTAAAATATTATATATATTATATATATACTATATATTAATATATATATATAATATTATAATAATATATATTAATATATTATATATATATATTAATATATAATATATTATAAATATATATAGGATTATTATATATAATATTAATATATATATAATATATATATATTATTTAATATATAATATATAATAGTAGTAAGGTGGGTGTGAAACCTTACCAGCTTATAATATAACTGATAAATCCGGAAGTGCAACCGGAAGTTGCACCATGTGCCTAAGCTAAAACATTTTATTGCACAATTATGCGGTAATATTTATTTCAAGTACTTAATTGACGTTGTCTAAATAGGGTAGGTATTTCAAAAGTATAGTCTATAGGTGAGACGTAATTTAAGTCTATGGAAAAACACTGATTCCTTCATAATGGTTTTGAGAGTCAACCCAAGTAGTAATTTTAAATATTACCTCATATACAAAATATGTATATAGGTATAGGTAGGACCCTATCCCAAAGGAGTAATGTTAGTACTTTAGTTTTTTTTTAAATCATAGTAAGTTGTTAAATAGATATATTCGGCGTAATTATTAAGATTACTATAACACTATTATTAGTAATTAATTTAGGTATTTATCAATACGATTTAATCGATGAGTTATTCTTTATATATATTTAATAACTTAATCTACCTCTATAATATATATCATGTTTAAATTACGTCTTTTACTGTCTCATGCGTTTAGACTATGATAAAGATAGTCCTCTATTATAAAGAAAATTGTGAAGTACGATGATGGAAAAGCTGAATATGTTGGCTAATAGTGTAAAGCCAATTATTATCTATATCGCATGTAGAGTTACAGATTAAACATACTTGGTGGGACTGGAAATCTGAAATCCTGAATTCCTGGCGAAGGATTCAGGAACCTGGAACTGGACAATGTACTTCTGTGAATACTGTGTAAATAATCTGGAAACTGAATATATAACTGATAGAACCCCCTAACTTACCCCAAATATAGAAAATACTAAAAATAATAAATAATAAAAATAAAAAAAATAAATATATAAAATAATATAATTATATATATTATAAATATAATATAATTACACATCATGTTAAGAATAAATACAATTTACATAGTATATAGTAGAATATAACACGCATTACGCTACATCAAGTATACCACTTACATCACGATGACCACACGCACACATCACACAACACACATCACATCCATCACACTAACACACATCACATATCAAAATACATAATCTAACACACACCACACCATATCACCAACACACATATCCACACGCATAACCACACATCGATTAACACTTTACACACGCAACACTAGGCTCAACACACACACTAACACACACTTTATTTTATATATATATATAAATAAATATATAGACGCATTAGAGTATATACATATACCTGGTATAGAAGTAGTCACTACGGTTCACACACGTGCGCGAGACGCCACTCAAGTAATTCATAACGTATATTGTAATTACCCCATATAAACTTTTATCGTTCGTTACGTCCGTATCTTTGTTATTGAAAAGAATAAAGTGCAGGATTGTTTCCGTCTCGCAGCTCAGACTCCGTTTTACCTCATGTTCATGTGCGAATAGTGAATTAAAAATCCATTGGTTTTTGAGTGGCTGTTAATAGCGACCCACTCTTCAGGTGACACCGAAGGGGTAGTCCTTTTTCCCTCTCTTAAGTGACGAGAATAGGATAGTGACGTGAATAGAAAATGTAGATGAAAAGAAATCCAATGCTACTGAGAAGTTGCGAGCGTTTAGGCAACTGATGAATTACAGAAAGGTGGAGTGAGAAAATTAACAAGTGAGTGATCTATCCAAACTATTTCCCAGAGAGATGTATGTGTGTTTGTGAATTTATTGTAAGTGTAATATTAAGAAGTGTATATGGAATATCGTGAGACACACCACACCCAAATAAGAGGAAGATATTTAGTGTTTGAACCCCCCGAAGGAGGGTCTCCATAACTGAAATAAAAGTAAGTTTAATAATGCTAACTATAGATATGTTATAACGTATAATGAAGAAGTAAAGTGAGGTGAAAGAAGGAGGAATATTGAGGAAGAAGGAGGAATGAGGGTAAATTAAAGAATGAATGGTGTGTTCCAGACTTTCCCGAATGGAGGTCCCCAACTGAAATAAACATAAAGAAGAAGAAGTAATATAGCACAGGTGAGTTGCATAGATGGAAGTTAGAATGCACGGAGTGTAAGATGTATGATGAGATAATTAAGGTAAGTAAGGTATAGGAAGGTTAGGAGAAAGGTAGACAGTAAGATGATAGACAGAATGGTAAACAGCCACCATGGTAGCTCTGGAATCCGGTTGCGTGCTAACTTAGTAAACACTCGTTTAGTCTAGTAATTGATAATATTCTATTTTCATAAATCTGTTATTACTTTTAATTAAACGTGATCAATATCTAAAATATATTGTTTGCTATTTATTTATATTCAAGTTTACATTTATAAGTATTACATTTTTATTTTATTTATTTGGTATATTTATATCAGGTCTATATATTTTTACTAATTGTTAGTTTATATATTTTATTTTTTTATATTTTATTATTTATTTATTTAGTATTGTAATTTTTTATTTTAATATTTTTTCTAATCTATTTTTATTGTAACATTTTACTTTGTGTTTAATTTATTAATTATATTATTTAATTTTATTTTAAATCTTTTCATTCTTTCTTTTTAAATTTTTCTAACTATTTTTATAAGTATTTAATTATTTTGTTTTATTTATTACTATAAATATTATAATATTATATATTTGTTATATATTTGTGTAATATTTAATTTTGTTTAATTGCTATAATAACAGTTTAGCTTATATAATCTTATAAATAATTTTGTACATTATTTACATACCTTATAAATCAAGAAATTACAGTAAATCAGTGTATAAATAGCTACATAAATTACAGTAAAGTCAGTAAACCAATAACTACCCTATTTCACACCTCGCTACCCATCCATGATCTATTAGACTTATGCATCTATATGATCTATATGATTTCAAGTTACAATTATTTGTATAACATAACACAAATAAACTTTTATTATTTTGATTTTGTTTTCCAATATTAACATTTTATTTTTATATTAATATTTCTGTTATAAGTTTCAGATTTCTTTTTAACGTTTGCTTTATTACTATTCGAGCTTTAAAACATATTTGTGAGATTATGTAGCGATACTCCTTTAAAAAAGACTATTAATATTTACCATCTCATATAGAAAACAGTGCCTGATGAGTCAGGTGAAGATTATTTGCAGATTTATCGATAAGCTACGTGACAATAGCTCCAGTAATCTCTTTATGTCAATCTGCTATCCGAACACGACTACATCATATTCTCTCTCGCAATGCCTCAACATTATTATAACTGAAAATCCACACAAAGCAAAAGGTATTGAGAATCATAGATAGAAAAAGTGCTGCATATATATGCTATTTTAGAAAAAAACAGGTATATTGATTTGTTTGGTGGTACTATGAGAGCCACTCTAATCATCACTATTCCATACATCATAACACAAAAATCTACAATCTCACACACTCTATCATATAGCTACAATAACAACCTAAAATTCCCAACTCTTCAATTAAAGCACGTACGTTATGAAAATACACAAATCCCTCATCAGCATAGTGAAGTCATTCTAACACAACACCTACCCGCATCAACCACCTACCAACAAAACTCCTACGCTAACATCAATCCTACCGTCATCCTATAGTCTAATCCGAATTCAAGTCAAATTCTATAGCATTAATTAAAATAATACACAAACTTTATTTATTGTGTTTGTTTTCTTTATAAAATATTTTGTTTTTACTAAAAAATTTATTCTTTCATGTTTTGTTTATAACTTTTAAAAAATTGCATTTTTATTACATACTTTAAAGCAGTATATCATGAAATCAGTATAATATCAAATACCATCCCAACTCTATTACCTTCTACCTTCCATGATCTATTGATCTTATTGATCTATTGATCTCTATTGATCTATGTATCTATTGATTCAATCTCTTTTGTATATGCGCCATACAACTCATAATAAACTTATGATATTTAATTTTTTTGTTTCTTTAAATATTGTGTTTACTATAAAAATATATTAATTCTCTTTCATATTATAACGTTAAAAATTTGCATTTTTACATACTTTAAGCAGTAAATCAAGTAATCAAGCAACCCACCCATTCCACCCTCTTACCTATCCATGATCTATTGATCTATTGATCTATTGATCGTAATATATTGATCTAATGAATCGAGCTGATCTAATTATTTATATTGATCATGTTATATATTTGTAATTAAAATTTTATATTTTACATTACTCTTTAAAGCTAGTAAATCAGATAAATCGTTTATATCAAAACAGCCCACTCAGTCACCTCCTACTCTCATTCATGATCATATTGTTATCTATTGATCTTTTGATCTATTGATCTATAGATTCATTGATCTATTACTAAAACAAAACATAATAATTCTATTCTCATGTATATAGTTAGTTGTATTGATAATGTTGCGTTTGTGTTTGTTGCATTGTGCAGTTGTTGTTGTATGTTGTTAGTTGTGTTAGTTTGTTTTGTTGTTAATGATTTATACTTTGATTTAGTTAATAATATGTTTTGAAACGTTCAAGTTAAATAAATAAAATATACATAAATACCACTTTTTCAAAAATTTTAATTTCTAAATATATAATGGTTCCTTTTAGGAATGACTAGAAGAAATATTAGGAAATCTAAACAAATAAATAAATATTTTCATCCTATAGCCTTAACTTATAATACATAGCTTTGATACTAGAGAAATAAATACTAAAATTAGGAAATTTATAACTTACCAGAAGAAGTCAGCATAGCAATCTCATTCTTTACTATACACCCCTACATCAAATAATATTATATTATTATTTTATTATTATTATTAAATTATTATTATTATATATTAATATTATTATTATTCCGACATAGATCTCACAAACACTAAATTAACGTGCGTGCGATTCAGCTATGACCTCGCATGTCCCATATAGATACTTTGGTAGGTAAATGCTCTTACAGTCACAAACTAAACATTAAGTAATCTTTGTTACGCTCATAGAGATAACCAATCAGTAGAACTGTATTTGCCTATGTCACATTACACGTGGTGCAGCCAATGAAATTACGTAGAATGACTCATATAATTCTTAATATCTTTTGACACATGAGAAGGGTAAATGATGAATTATTTACTTTGTTCCAATATTATCGTATTGAACACATGTAGAAGGTAGTAATAGAATTATTACTTGTTCCCCGATATATCTTTATGACCCACATAAGAAGATATGGGTGTAACGAGATTTATTACTTTGTTCCCAAATTCTTTTGACACATGAGATGGCGTAACGAGATATTACTTTGTTTACCTAAATATATTGGTTCACAATAATATAGATTTTAATTATATTGGTTCTCTTATTATTCATCAGTGTAAAACCTTTTTTTCAGACAGAGTTTATATATTATAATAATATTTTAATTATTATTATTATTAATTATTAATATTATTTATATATTATTATTTATAACATCTTAAATTATAATTATTATTTATTATATTATTATTATATTTGTTATAATTTAAATCAGCAGTATATATGTATATGAACATAACCAAAAATCTAACATACCATACACACACACACACACACACACACACACGAACACACACACACACACACACAACACACAGCACACAAATAGAATTATAGACACTATTTACTTTATACATTTAGCCTGGCCAATTTCATCGTAAACTAACTTATCTGATCACATGTGACTGCTATTTCTATGATGTCAAGGAGATGTGTAACATTTTCTTAAACGTCTTGTAAGACTATTTACATTTTCACATGTTAAAATATATAGAACATTTCAATGAGGATATATATTTCTTTTTACGTTTCATTAAATAATTATACATTTATATTTTGTTAAATAAACAATTAGTTATATTCTATTATTTTATTTACTTTTAGTATTTATTTATTTAATTTATAAAATGACTATAATAATTTTTTAAATAAACTTTATATTTATATTTTGTTTATTTTTTAAAACATTTTGTTTAACTAATAAATTATATTTCATTTTATGTTTTTCTACTTTAAGAAGTATCCACATGGGACCAATATACATTAACCGTTATAAATATCATGATAAGTACTCTAGTAATATTCTCACACATATTATCGTCTTCGTTCTTAGCCACTCTTATCAAATACAATCATACCTATGATAGCGTAGTTGATGCATATTAATCACAAGATAGTAAAATCTAATATTTGCATTCTTGTATTCTCTCAATGTCATATTGTATAGGTGAAAATAATAGACTATAATCTACAAAAATAAAATAACCTATATTATTTTAAGTGAAAACTTATTATGTTTCATTTTAATACATTCAGTCTTTTTCTCTCTCAACCATAGTGAAGCACAAAATTGATTTTTAAAATTATTAGTAGTTGCAGCACCGCTTCGGTATTTACAACTACTCCTATATAGTCATCTCGGTAACATCATGAAAATCGCTCAAAATCTGATAACTCGCCTTTCCAGCCTCCACATAAACTCGCCTCCTCTCCGAAACTACTTGAATTCTATTTTCGTCATATTGTATGTATAATAGACATTAATACAGCGACAAATACTTTTGAGATACCTCTATTGATGTGTAATGAGTTTAACATATTTATTATATTATTATATCTATAATAATTATAATTATTTAATCAATTTTAAATGTAATTTATAATACTTAAAAAAAATTCAATAATTTACATACATTTAAAACTCAGTGCATTTGGTAAAGAAAATGTTGTCGATTGTTTAGAAGTTGGAACTATATTTATGTGAATGAACCTAAGCTCACTTCCCACCAGAGGTATAGCGGTTAATTCTGGGGGGAAGAGAGCAGGACATTGAAAGGATGTTAGGAAGGATTGAAACGTTGGTCAATAAAGAATTTGCCCTAAGCAAGACGAATACCTGTTTCTTACATGCTTTTTCAGCCAGTATTCAAAAATAATGTCAATTTTTCTCTACCACTCACAGTTTTTAAGATCCACGGTATCCCTCAAATTTCCTGTTAATTCATGAAAATATCAGTTAAGCTGTTAAAATTTAAAGCTAACTACTTGAAAAAACTATAAAAATCATAAATCTATCAATTTTAGTAACCTGTCAGTTAGTCACCGATGCTTGGGAACATTGAGTCAGAGTATCATTCCGTTGACATTTGTCAATTTGAAGTACTATTAAATAACATTTCTAAGTCTATTATATATATATATATATATATATATATATATATATATATATATATATATATATATATATATATATAACTGCTATATATATATATATATATATAACTATATATATATATATAAATATATATATATATATTATTTTTTATATATATATATATATATATATATATATATATATATATATATATATATATATATATATAAATATATATGCATGTATATATATAATAATAATAATATATATGTATATATATGGAAATATATATAATATATGTATATATATATATATAATAATATAACATGTATATATATATATATCTATAATAATAATATGTAATAATAATAATAATATGTATATATATATATATAATAATATATGTATAATATATATATATATATATCTTCTCGATATATATATGCTTAATATGTAATAATATATAATATATATAATAATAATAATAATAATATATATGTAATATGTATATATATATATATATAATATATATATAATAATAATAATAGTAATAATATAATATATAATAATATAATATATGTATAATAATATATGGAAATACCAATAATAATATATGTATATATAATAATATAATATATATCTTATATAATAATATAATATATGTATAATATATAATAATAATATATATATGTATATATATATATCTTTCATATATATATATATATATATATATATATATATATATATATAATAATATAATAATAATATAATAATAATATTATATATATAATAATATATATGTATATATATAATAATATATAATATAATATATATATAATATAATAATAATAATATATATATATAATAATAATATATATATATATATAATAACAATAATAATATATATATATATAATAACCTTCATATATATATAATAATAATATATAATAATAATAATATATATGTATAATATATATATTCACTCTGTGCCCTAGAGCACCGTAAAATGAGTCAGAGTATCATTCTTATGGGGAATTAACATTCAAGTCACAATATCTGCATTTTGCACCATTGATTAGGAAGAGCTATGAACATTACTTCGGATGGAAAGTGAGTGACCTGAATAAAATGTGGGCACCTCATGTTTGTTCTTCAACCTTTGTCATACCCATGATCTGGAGAGAATCAAAAGATCATACTTCTGATTTCTAATTTTGTATGACCTATATTCGTGATATAACATCGAAATCCGAGCACACTGTTAAATATCCTAATTTACAATTGGTTATGAGATCAGTAACTCATAATGAAAACTTACCTGTACCTGACCCTTCCAAACAAATGGCACGAAGTGACGACGTCAAGTGATGAGGTAGTGGAGGAAAAACCAGAGGACCTGGACCATACATTTCAGCCTACTTGTTCTTCAAGTGAACCACATTTGTTGATTGAAGGAGATCTGAATGATCTTGTGAGTGATTTATACTTGTAAATAAAGGAAGCTGAACTCCTTTGTTCAAGGTTAAAGGAATGGAATTTTCTCTCAAAAGAGACTTAATTTGGTTTCTTTCTTGACGGGCATTGTGGTTTTGAAACGTTTAAACTAATGAAGAGGGGTATCCCTCCTCATTAGTTCATACGTTAATTAGAAGATTTTTGAACCGATCTTATTCTATTAATAACCTTACTCTGCCGGCACCAAGACAGCCTTTCTTATCAAATTTCCTTTCTACGACCACAACTACATCAAAATTAAAAATGAACTACTAAAGATTCTACAAAATTGCTATCTCCATTTGAAATTTATTTTTGTCTTCATCCCCTACTCTTCCAAAGGCACCTATTTATCTCATAAAGACCCTCTACCTGCTCTCTTGCGTTCTTCAGTCATATATAAATATTCACGTGGTGCTTGCTATGTTAGCAGCACTCAGCGCCAACTCTCTGTCAGGGCTGATGAACATAGAGGCTGCTTCGGTTTTCACCAATCCTCCCGCATCTAGTATTAGAAATCATAGCCACAATAAAAATCACCCTATAAATAAACAATATTTCACTATACTAACTCAAACCAACCAATTCCTTGATTTAAAAATTCTGGAATCACTCCATATTGCCAGTCTCAAACCTTCTCTCAACAGTGATAGTGGTCCTTATCAACTGCAACTTTCATAACTTAAAACAGTGTATTTAATTGTTATCATTTCATTTGCCTTTAGCTACAAACAACCTAAGCATTACCACCTATGTTTGTCCTGAAGATGGAATTCACTGTTACCAGAAACGTCAACGACAAGATTTATCATCTATTCAGAACAGTTTATTAACTCTAATTCACATAAATAGTTTATGCTAAATGTAAAACAAAATTCATCAATATTTTTATTGTGTTCAACCAAAATGTTCAGAGAATTGGTCTCCTTGTAATTTATTATTATTATTATATATATATATATATATATATTATATATATATATATATATATATATATATATATATATATATATATATATATATATATATTATATATATATATATATATATATATATATTTATATATATATATATATATATATATATATATATATATATATATATATATATATATATATATATATATATATATATATATATATATATATATATATAATTTGTATATATATATATATATAAATATATATATATATATATATATATATATATATATATATATATATATATATATATATATATAAATATATTTTATATATATATAAATTTTAATTTCCCTTTATATATATATATATATGTATATGTATATATATATATATATATATATATATATATATATATATATATATATTATATATATAAAAATATATATAAAAATATATAAGAAAAAAAAGTTTATATATATATATATATATATATATATATATATATATAATTTTAAAAGAATCTTTCTGGAAAAATATTAAATTTTAAATATAAAAATACAAATTTTTCTTGTAGATGAAAACAAACTGAAAAATATTTTCAAGAAATTCATTTCGATCGTTTGAAAATCCTTTTAAATTGATAAAGGATTTCCCTTGACCTTTAACACAAAATAAATAAAAAATAAATATATAAATAATAAAAGAAAAGAAAAAAAAAGAAGCAAACCCAAAAATAAGTAAAAACTTTACGTTTTTCTTTTTTTATAAATTATAAATTGCTTCGTAAAAACTTTGATTAAAGAAGCCTTTAAATTTGGGCTTTAATTTACTCAACAAATTTTTAATCAAAATTTATTTACATTAAATTATGAAGGGACATTTTCAAGCTTTATCTCTTTAATTAAAGCAACTTCTATCATAACAATGGGATGATGTACTCTTGATGGTACGGTTGGTTGAGCACCGCACCGCACCGCACCGGACCGCACCGCATCAGATCGTACCGCACCAATAAATCGTGAACCAGCTCCGCAACGTACCACCTGTAACCTTTTTTCACAACGCTCATCACCCTTACATTTTAAAAAATCTCAACGAAAACAGCACCGCACTGCACTGGTTCTTCAACTTGCTCTTGTCGGTTGTAGCCTCGTTTACACACACACACACACACACACACACACACACACACACACACACACACACACACACACACACATAAACATCTATGCACACACACACAAACATGGAGATAGAGGGAGTTCATTAAAAAAGAATACGAAAAAATCAACATTCAAATTTAATAAGCATTGAGATAAATAAATAAGTGAAGGCCTAAAGCTATTATGAATGGAATGAAGGAATCAAATTTTGAAAAGCAAAACCTTCAAAACAACCTTTCCAAAACCGGGGATAAAATTAATTGTGTAATTAATTTATTTTTTTATTCATCGACCTAAACCTTGAATTCAATCCTCATTAAAATAATTAATTAATTCTAAGAAAAATAACATGAAATAAAAATAATAATAATAATAATTATAATAATAATAATAATAATAATGTGTGTGTGTGTGTGTGTGTGTGTGTGTGTGTGTGTGGTGTAATGTGTGTGTGTGTGTGTTATTGATTGGTGGTTACTCTAATCGCTGTTGTTGTTGTTGTTGTTGTTGCTATTTTTACTGCTGCAGTTTTTTTGTTGTCTTGTTTTTGTCTTTGATGATATTATTGTTGTTGTTGTTGTTGTTGTTGTTGTTGTTGTTGTTGTTGTTGTTGTTGTTGTTGTTGGTGTTGTTATTGTTGTTGCCGTTGTTATTGTTATTGTTGTTGTTGTTGTTGTTATTGTTGTTGTTGTTGTTGCTGTTGTTTTTGTTGATGTTGTTGTTGTTGTTGTTGTTGATTCACCTTGTGTTTTCATTGCAATACTGTTACATATGAGTCAGATTTACAAAAATTTTATATTTTCAATAAAACAATTTCAATAAAACCACAGACATCGGTGATATGCGACCATGTGATATGTGACGACCGTATGAACATGATCTAACGACTAAATACGACTTGAAAACGTTTTCGAAATTTTTTAATTAAATATTTTTGAGTAACATTTTGAAGACATTAGACAAGTAACTAGAAATGAAACATTAGAAAATTTTATCATATAAAATTATTAATTAATATATAATGTGGAATATTTATTAAACATTGTAAAATCGCCAATCTTATGGAAATATTTAAATCTTACCTGCGATTGGACACATTGTATAGTCGAAGTAATACAATGGAAAAAAGATAAAAAGGAAAAACAAATTCTTTATTTATGCTTTTTACTCTTCTCGGAATGACAAGAAATCTTATGAATTGCTCTGAGAGGAAATGTTTTCAACAATTCGGGACTCACTATATGGCCATAATATTCGGGTTTACTTTTATTTTCTGCTGGCAAAAAAAAAAAAAATAAACAATAAAAAAAATCGGAATTATTTTCTTTTACTGAGGAATATTTAGAATGGATTTTATTTTATTTTGGTCTATTGAGATATACTTTGACCCAAATTTCCCCCTCCTAGAAAAACAAATAAAAAAAATAAAATATAAAAAACTTATTCTCAAATTTATTATTATTATTATTAATATTATTATTATTATTATTATTATTATTATTATTATTTTCTATCTTTATGTGTGTGTGTGTGTGTGTGTGTGTGTGTATTATTATTATTATTATTATTATTATTATTATTATTATTTATTATTATTATTAAATTTTATATAGTATAATTTGAATATTAATTATCGACAGGTTCGGATAATGTCAGGGTAGTGAAGGAAACAGGAAAACAATCCAGCTTTTCGAATTTTATTGCTTTGAACAACTTCATAACTAGAATAGGAGACTAAAAGACAAGAATCTTGATCTTTAGAGAGAGAGAGAGTTTAAGAGGCAAACTAGAAGGTGGTTATCTCTCTGACATGGTAAACATAATTCCTGGTAGGGAGTGGATGAAGATAAAGATGAAGGTGTATTATTTTGAATTTAATATTTAAGGCAGAAAGATTGCAAATCTTAATTAACATATAATTTTATTTCTTTTCCATTTTCTTCTTTCAAGAAGTAATTTTAAGAAGTTAAAATAATTTCGATCATTTTAAGAATTATCAGAAAAAAATGGTCAGTTCTGGGCAACGAAGAACAATATCATTGAATTTATCAATTTCAGAATCTTCAAACGCTAATGACAATAAAGGATATTTATGTTCATATGTAGACTTTCTAAGTAAGTACAGCACTGATAAGTCTAATTGATACATAAGTTCAATCAAATGATGAGGAATGTGTCGCTTAGTCTGAAAAGCATTATGCTGTTCATCCTGTTCAGGTTTATCCTGTAAATCACTAGGAGATTCTAAATCTTCATTACTAGCAACATTTACATCCATGCGCGCCCTTTTTGATGCTTTATTATCTTTATCCGTAACAGAATGCCCACGTTTTCTACCAGTTTTATGATTTTTCTTACCTGGACTTCTTGAGCAACCACTTTGTTTGTATGTGGGGTTTTCAATATCTTGTAATGGTGTAGAAATGTAAGATTGAGAAATATAGTTTGAATTTGAACCTACCACATTACTGTAAGCTTCCTCTCTAGAAACTTTTATGCTTCTCTTAATATCTTTTTCAATATTACTAAGAAGTGGTACAGAATGGTTCCTGTAATTCACTATGTAAATAATATTATTACCTGTACCTACCTTACCTTTAGTAACATGTAATCCATCTATCTCTTTATCTCTCAATTCTATAGTCCTAACTTTCACACCATACTTTTCGCATATCATTTTTCCTTCAACTTCAGGTCTTCCCCATATAGCGTTTTCTAACTTTAGAATTTTTATTTCTGAACCAGAGCTTGTATTTTCAATGTCTTCTGCAGTATATTCAATATGCGGAATATATTCACAAAGTTTTTCACCTTCTCCTTTTAAAGCACTACCCAACCATGAACCTTTTTTTGATTGATTAACTTGTTGTGCATATTGCTTACAATTTTCCCGCAAAGACTTTACACTAAATCCTTTACTACCTGTAATCAGACCTTTATCTTTTAGCTCGTTCAATCCTTGAGCTATGGAATCAAAGAAACAATCCCCTTCACCTACAGCAGCTCCTATCTTAAAGCCCTCAGGCAATTTCTTCCTTAGTGTCTCTAAAAGTTGATTAAGCTTCTTTTTTTCCTCTTCATCACTTGCATTTTTTATCCTACTAAAAATGGAAATAGGATCTCTAGTAATGAAATCTGACTTTTTTAGAGTGCTCTCACTACTAGGTGATTTACCGGACTCTTTATTCCCTGCTAACATATCGACTCACTATACTAAACTTTTCACATGATAGTCGAAAAAATCAACAAAGTAAAGTTATCGTTTGTTAATGACTTAATAACCTTTATTTTCAATAGTAGGTATTCAATATTTTCTGTCATTAAATTAATAAGGTCATTTTTTGTTTTAATTAAAAATAAGTAACCTGAGAAAAAGTTTTTCTTGGTAATTTTCGCGTTGGTCTTACGCCGACAGGGATATTAGGTGCTTCAGAAATACCTCTGTACTCCTTTTCCTTGTTTCCGTGCCCTTTTTGGCTCTTCTACGTATGTAAACGTCACAGTCAGGCGCCCGTTGTGTATATCCTCGAATTCGAAAATTAGCAACGGCGAGGCTCGCCGGTATGAATCGTTTACAAACAAATTCTTTTACAAAACATTATGTGTCTAATTTGGGCTTGCCATAATGTTTGTTTTTAATAGGTTTTATTTAAATGTTCTTGTCAAGGGTACGTAATTTATGATTTTCATTCAATAAAATTTAAAAACTATAAAATTTCCAAGAAGGCTTGTTGGGTCTATAACTGCTAGGAGATTCTAATAGCAGATGTACAATGAAAAACTAAAATATTATGAACAGCATAAGCAAGATCATTGTATGGAAAAATGATTTTTTTTTTTTTAATATCTCAAAAACTTACGATTAAGGACAGAAAGATCTAATAATCATATTATGAATCAGCGTGTGAAATTTTAAGAAAAAAAAAAAATTCTTTTTTTTTTAGAACTAAAAAATACCCCAGGGGGAATCCGCAAGATGCCAAAAGAGTCGTGCTAGCCTCGTCCCCCTGAGGGGACGACGGTCCACCATCGCTCGATAACTGATGATACTAGTTTCGAGTCTGATTCAAATATACTATTAGCATAAAAAAAATTATTTTTTCATTAAATTATACGATGATGCCATATATGTTATTAGTTGTTCTTTACCTATCTAGTTTTTTGAAAAGATATTTTAAATAAAAATCATTTTCCATACAAAGTTATTAGCTAATTCCATATCATTTACTTATTTTCTGTGTACCTATCTTAGTTTTAGGGATATCATGCGGGTACTTCTTTATTTGCCTATATTGATTATATATATATATATATATATTAGATATATATAATATATATATGATTATTATAATATATATAATATAATATATATATATATATATATATATATATAAATAATATAATATATATAATATATATATAATATATTATCATATATTCAGCCCGTAGCCAGGAATGTTTTTCGGGGGGGAGGCTGCGACTGTTCGCAAAGTGGTTACATTCAAGATGAATGAAATAAAAGATTATATATTATAATATATAGATATATAGTTATAATATATATATAATATATATTATATATAATATATATATATATATATATACTATATATAATATATATAATAATAGTATATATATATTATATATATTATATATATAAGGACGTACGGTGGGGGGGTCAGAACCCCCCGAAATTTTCCAAAGTGAATTTTTTTACAAGTCCATATTACTAATATAATATATAATATAATATATATAATATATAAATAATTATATATAGTATATATATATAATATGATATATATATAATATATATAATATATATTATAATATATATAATATATAATTATTATTATATATTATATATAATATATTAATAATAATATACTTATATAATATATAGTATATAATATATATACTATAGATATATTATATATATATATATATATAATAATATTATTATGAATATCATAAATATATTATATATATATTAAATATATATATATATTATATATATATATATATATATTATAATAATATATATATAAATATATATTTATATATATATATAATATATATGTATTATATATATATATATATATTATATATATTATATACTATAGATATATATAATATATATATATATATAATATATATAATAATAATAATATATATATAAGATTATTATATATTATATATATATATATATTATTTTCAAAACAATTTTAGCCCCCTATAGAAAAGACAGATATTCTGAAAGGGCGGCAACGAAGAGACAACAGGAGGAAATTTTTGCTTTGAGATATAGAATAGGCGCGAGTGTCTAATATGCCCATGCGGCTTCTTAAGTATTATTTTCTTATTATTATTTTTATGGGTTGGACTGGGGACATTCTATTATTTAATTTGCTTCATTGATTTTTAATTTTTATTGGTTGACTGGACAGTCTAAAAAGGACCATGCGGCTTCTTAAGTATTATCTTATTTATTATGAGTGACTGGAACATTCTAGTGGGGTCAATGCGGCTTCGTTTAATTTTATATTTTAATTGATTAATTATTATTGATTGATCGACTGGCGACAGCCTAGATAGGCCCACCATGTGCTTCTTAAAATATATGTTCTTATTTATCAATTGATATATATTGATGACGTTGACTGGGAATTCTAGAGGGGCCAATGCGCTTCTTAATTATAATTTTTATTGGTTGACTGGGTCACAGTCTAAAAAGAACCATTGCCCTTCTTAAGTATATATTCTTTATTATTATGAGTTGACTGTACATTTCTAGAGGCGGAACAAGGCGTTTCTTAATATTATTTAATTATTAATTTTATATATATAATATATATATATAATATATATTATAATAATATATAATATATAATAATATTATATATAATATATAAATATTATAGTATATATATATATATAATTAGTAAATAAACAAGATAAATATGTATATAATATATTATATATATTAATAATATATATATTTTTTTGATAGTTATGTTGATTTATATAGGTTATATATATATTATATATATATTATATATATATATATTATATATATATATATATATATATATATAATAATTATATATATAATATAATATATATATATAATTATATTATTATGGTTGACTGGACAGTCTAGGCCTATGCGGCTTCCTAAATATTATTCTTATTTATTATTATTATTTGCTTGACTGGACATTTAGAGAGGTTAATGCAGCTTCTTATTATTATTCTATTGGTTGACGGGGACAGTCTAAAAGGACCATGCCGGCTGCTTTAATATTATCTATTTATAGAGTTGACTGGGAACGATTATGAGAGAGGTTTAATCGCAGCTTCTTAATTTATTCATTCAGAAATAATAAATAAAGAAGCTGCATAACCCTCTGAGAATGTCCAGTCACCCATAAGGAAATAAAGAATTAATACTTAAAAAGCCGCCATGTCCTATGTAGACAATCCAGGTCAACCAATAAAAATAATAATAAAAATAGAAGCAATAATTGGCCCCTCTCGAATGTCCCAGTCAACTCATAATTAAATAAATAATAAGAATAAACTTAAGAGCCGCATGACCTATCTAGACTGTCCCATCAACCAATAATAATAATAATTAAGCTTTTTTGCCCGCTCTTGTAATGCCAGTCAACCCCATAATACATAATAAAAAAGAATAATACTTAGGAAGCCGCATGGGCTATCTAGACTGTTTCAGTCAACCAATAATAATAATAATTAAAATAATAATTAAGCCACATTCATCCCTCTAGAAGTCCCAGTAAACTCATTATGAATGTGAATTTTAGTTAAGCGTTAATGGTTCATGTTAGACGCTGTTCCTTAGTCGGGGACCCAATAAAAATATAATGTAGTAGCCGCATTGGCCCGCGTCTAGAAGTCCCAGTCAAATCATAAAATTAAAGAATTAAAAATTTAATTTTTAATAACAATTAATGCAAAAATATGACAATATTTTATAAACTAATAAACCATAGTATGCCTAGAATGTTCCCAGTCAACCAACCAATAATTAAAATTAAGAATAATAATTAAAAAGTCGCATTTACCCCCTCTAGATGTCCCAGTCAACCGTAATAATAATTAATAAAATAAGAATAATATCTTTAGAAAGCCGTATGGCCATATCTAGACTGTCCCAGTCAATCAATTAATAAATTTATATAATTAATGAATTTAATTTATTCTTAATTTACTAATTTTATGGTTGAATGACAGTTAGATAGGCCCAGCGGCTCTGAATTATATTCTTATTTATTAATTTTGTTAGGTTTGACTGGGAACCAAGTCTAGGTAGGCCTTGTGGCTTCTTAATTAAATACTATTCATTATTACATTAATTATTATTAAAAAATTATTCTTAATTCTTAATTTTTATGGGTTTACTGGACATTTCGTAGTAGGGCCAATGTGGCTACTCCAATTTTGCAATTTTTATTGGTGACTGGGAGTCGTTAAATACGGACCATGCACTTTCTTAAGTATTATTCTCTATTTAGTTATGAGTTACTGGGACATTCTTAGAGGAATCATTTGTCTTTTAATATTGGTTATATCTTAATTATTATTATTATTGGTTGACTGGACAGTCTAGATAGGCCTACAGTCTGCTCTTAGTATATCTTTAATTTAAATATTTTTATTATGGTTGACTTGGAAATTCTTATAGTGCCAAATGCGCTACCAATTATTAATTTTATTGGTGACTGGGACAGTCTAAAAAGGACCCATGTGGCTTCCTAAGTATTATTCTATATTTATAAAAATTATAATTTTTTTTGGTTGACTGACGTCTTCTTAAATATTCTTATGTATAGAGTTGACGTGGGACATTCTAAGGGTCTATGGATTCTTAATTATTATTTTTAATATTAAGTATTATTGTTGACTGGGACAGTCTAGATAGCCCATACGGCTTTAATTAAATTATTCTTATTTATTATTATATTATGGTTTGACTGGGACATTCTAGTAAGGCAATTCGCTTTAATTATTAATTTTATGGTTGACTGACATGTCTAAAATAGGACCATGCGCTTCTTAAGTATTATTCTTATAAATTATGGGTTGACTGGGACATCTAAGGTTAATGCAGTTCTTAATATTATTCTTAATTATAATTATTATCGTTGCACTGGGACAGATCTAATAGGACCATGCGGCTTCTTGAATATTATTCTTATTTATTAATTTAATGATGACTGGAACATTTTAGAGCAAATGCGGGCCGGTTTAATTATATTCTATTATTAATTATTGTTCGTTTGACTGGGACAGTCTAGGTACGCCCATGTGGCTTCTTAATTATAGTTAATATTTCATTAATTACATTAAATTATTATTTGAAACTTATTCTTAATTCTTAATTTTTTATGGGTTGAAGACACTCGTAATTGGATTCTGCGTCTTCTTGACTATATATTATATATATATAATATATATAGATATATATAATATATAAATATATAATATATATATATTATATTATAATATAATATATATATATATTATAATATATATATTATATAAAATATATATATAGATATATATATATATATATAAAATATATATATATAATTATAAATATAAATATATATATATATATATATAATATAGATTATATAAATATATATAATATATATATTATATATATTATTAGAAAAAGTATTTTTAATTTATTTTGTATATATATATATATATATAGTTATATATATATATATATTATAGTATATATTATATATATATATATTATATATATATATATATATATATATATATATATTATACTATATTATGTTATATTATACGTCACGAATCTGAAAAAAATCAAAAAAAATAAAAAAAAATCAAAAAAATCAATCAAATAAAAAAAATCAAAAATTGATTTTTTCTAAAAAAGAAATCAAAAAAATCCCAACCCTGCTTTAATAGAATATACTATAATATATATATATATTATATATATATATATAAATTATGTCATATATATAATAATATTATATATATATATATATATATATATATATATATATAATAATATAATATATAATATATATAATATATATAATTATATTATATTATATATATATATATAATATAATTTGAAAAAATGTAAATTTTTTCACCGTACGCCCTTGATATATATAATATATATAAATATTTATATATATATATATATATATATATATATATAATATTATATATATATATATATAATATATATATATATATATATATAATATATATCATTATTTAGTAGTATATATTTTTATTTATATATATATATAATATTATTTATATATATATATATATATATAAATATATGGTTTTTTGATTTATATATATATATATAATATATTATATATATAATATATCACCTCACAACTACTCCCTAATACTCCAATATACCCTAGTATTTACTATCAATATACTATATACATATATATCTCATAATATAGATACAGGCCCCCTCTTAACCATTCATGCAGCCCTAGGCAAAAAAAATAAAATCACACCTAAAGCATATGTAAAATATAGATATAAGGTATGCTACATATACAGAAATATATATACTTTATAAGTTAATACATATATCATACTATATATTAAAATATATATATATTAATATATGATATATATATATATAGATAATATATATAATAATATATATGTAATATTATTATATATATATATATATATATATATATATATATATACGTATATAAGAAAAAAAATATATCGAATTTCGTTTTCAAAGTGTTTAAGATTTGATTTTGATTATTGGCCACCTAATGAACCTCTCTCACACCTCTCACGTCCGCTGTAATGAGAGCATCTAAATCAATTACTACTTTTGTTATTCGTTATTTGTATGGTGTTTAAAATAGACTTAGTGTTTTTAACTTTATCATTTCATATTTACATATTTACCTTAAATACGATTAACTTTTATACATTCCTCGGTTTTAAATTTAGGTTTAGTGTGGGAATAATTTAAACCGATTCTCACGCTATTAAAAAACTATATTCCGTTCTCTTTTCTGTCTGTTG
>JABUQX010045393.1:0-10000 GCA_015478945.1 Trachelipus rathkii | reverse complement strand
GAAAGAAAATCTTTTTCATATATATATATATATATATATGGTAGTGAGAATCTTTTCTGGAGTAGAAAAGTAATTTTGCTCTATATATATATTGTATATAATTTTTGCTCTATATATGTGTTGTATATAGTAGTGAGAATCCTTTCAGGAATAAAAAGATTTTCCTTCTTCTTTCTCATAATTGTAACGTTTTTTTTTTTTCCTTTATATTATATATATATAGGACTGTATACTATATATATATATATATATATAGTATATTGCAGAGCCTCCACTCCCTTTTATTTTGTATAACCTTTTCATATATATGTGTGCGAGCTCTACATATATATATATATATTTTCTAATATATATATAAGTGAATAAGAGAGGAATTGGAGGAAAAGAAGGAAATAAAAATAATTATATATATTATTAATATATATATATAGTAATATATATTATATATATAATATATATAATATAATATAGTATATATATATATATAATATATATATATAATATTATATATATATTTTTTTATTTCTTCTATGATTTTCTTAACATGAATGGGACCCAACCCATAGAGACTACTGAGATAGCTACTACCTACCACCACACCATACTACTACTTCTGCTTGCCGAATTACCCTCACTCCTGGGGTAGTACCGATACTATCTCGGTCTCAGAAGGTTCAGTGGTAAATGGTGCTTTGCAAGCTCCACCTGGGAGTGCATATGGTAGTATTCCATCGCAAGTAGTAACTACCTCGACTCCATACAACATACCTAATTATTCTATCATGTACCTAATACTATGATAGAGCTGACACAGGCATGTGCATGAGGGCTCCCCCATCTTCAGTGGCTAATATAGGGACTCTTTCCTATCCTTCCTATCCTTACGCTTATAATGCTATTCCTACGCCTTCTTATAACGCTTACTTAGGATGAGCAGATATACCTGGAAGAACGTATCATCATTATCAGGCCTAACAGAAACTCCGCTCCTCGCTCTTTCAACCACGCTTCCACAAAACCGTCCCTACTGCCACCCAGTAACCTTCTATTCCAATGGATCCCACCATGATAAACGATTCCGACCCCAGTAAGATACACCGTTTTTTATTCTAATACCAGGATACATCCTTTCCACGCTTGAAGCGCATTAGACTCTAAATGAAGTTTTCACCGGAGTATCGGTGCGGAAGTGGCTCTCATGCATGGAAGATTATTTTAAAGCAGATGGAATAGATACTGATGATAAAAAGTTAGCTTCCTATTCAAGATATGTCGACGCTAAAGTTCTTGTAGAGAATTTATGAATGAACATGAAGAACTAAGGTTCGCAAAAAAACATGGAATGAGTCTCGCAAGAAATCTCTAAAAATTCTTATCCGCCCACGCGAAGTCTGTTTTAGTACTGCCCAAAGTCACAATAGATGAATAAAATTGGAACCGTCAGCAGTCCTCTCATCTCATACCACAGAAGTTCCAAGCCAGTACAAGGTTTGAGGAGACATCTTTTCATGCCCTCAAAATGGAGAGAAGCTTCAGTATCAAAATTTAAAAAGGACATTAATATTTCTAAAGTATTAACAAAATATTCCTAAAACAATTCCACAGTCGAAAGTTATGAATATTTTGATGTAAATTTGTCATTCACCTCTCAAATTGAACGATATATAGCAAAAACATCCTATGCTATTATCAAAAACCTTTCAGCAGGAGTCATCCAACCCTTCCTCGAATAGTCAAGAACGTACCTCAATTTAGGTCAGAATCTCTACGGAAAAATTCTCAAGTTAAGATGCCAGTTCCACAATTGAGAAGAAAGGTAGACAGACCAAGCTTGGAGTATGCGAACGTTTCGGCATAAGGACTGACGAGTGTCGTATAGAACCCTATTGCTCAACCTGTTCCGACTAATACCAAGATGAAGACGCGTGTAAGACTCTTCTGGGATTATCAGATCCGCGAGCGTTAAAAAGGTCAAAGAATTTATCTCCTGTTATGGAGTAAACAGAGAAATCAGCCCAGCAGACACAGGAGAGGTAAGAGTAAAAAAATGGAAGAGAAATACTAATAGGAATGAGAAGGGAGCAGAAGGGAGGCAACGTAGTAGTGCATAATGCTTCTCGGGGTTCTCCTCAAGCTTCTTCTTCTTATAACCAACGTTTCACTCCTACTAATGCTCGCTCTCAATCTTTCAGATCTCCTAATGCACCTCAATCTAATTTCTCTTATCCTTCCACTTACTATAACTACTCACGCATGCAGCCTCAAAGGAATATGACCGCTTCTACTAATAACCGTCCTTATTATAACTCTTAAAATAATTATAACAATTATAATAGACGTCAAAATATAAGCGCTATGAGTGAGATGCATGATAATAGGATTCCTTCGGAATACTATGACCACTCCCCCGCGCCTATATACCATTCAGAAGATTTATATATCGCGGTCATATTTACCCCTCAAAGATAAACAGAATGAAGAGTCCTCCTTCTAGATCTCCCTTTTTACCATGTTGATATTCTCAGACTCCGATATCATGACGAAAAATAATTCTCAGGCAGTCTGTCAGACAATTATTATATCCTCCTACTATTTTCTCTCTTGTAGACGATTCTTTCTGTCACCTAAATCTCTAATATATTTATTTCACTTCTTCTACTAGAAGAAGGGATATATGTTACCTATATCAATTAACCACTAATAATGCTTTACAAGTATTGCAATACAAAGAGGCTATGATTACTCCGGGATGTCGGAGGATTCCCGCACTCTTTTTACAGAAACTATGCATGTCTTTCCCTAAAAAGGAAATAAACCAATTGTACTCCCAGTGGACTTTGATTTAAGATCCATATCGGGACAAAGTGAAAGTTTATGGCCTTATTGAACTATATATAATCTTACATGGGAAATATTATCTTACATGCTTTTATATAGTAGACGACTCTACCTCGTTTTCTCAAGATGTATTAATTGGAACCGATGTGTTAAAAGAGTTGCCTATTTTAATAAAACGCTAAACATGATATAGTGCATGTATATAATGATTCCGGAAGGAAAGTGCGTGATATACCGTTAGTCATAAGTGCTATACGTTCTTATTCGAAATGCTCGGATAAACAAAACACTTTCAATTACATTGAAGGCCTTCCACATCATACACATCCTACATATAGTTCAGATGAACATTTACCTAACATGCATAGTCAAAATAATATTAGATTTAAGGAAAATTATAATTTTAAGGAGAATGACAGATCTTTGAAGGAACCCCCTCCTCCGGGTGCCTTTAATTCCCCTGATCAAGGAATTATCGGGACCTACGGTAGGGATTCTTTTCAGAGATCTTCCTATTTAGATAGGGCTAATTATAAAGAAGACTTCTCGAATCTCTACGAGAAACAAACACCCTTTCCACAGAAAGACCTTTTCAAGGCTTCACCTGTTGGAATACTCAAAGGAGCACCTCTTCAGAGCTCTAATTACACCAGGGGATCTTTTCTAGATCTTCTTCTGCTGAATTTCTAGGAAATCTTTAAAATACACGTGCCGAAGCTTAGACGATGGTTTAAGCAATTTAAAGTACAGGAAATCTTTCTCTACGAGAAAGGTCGCCTGGTGGCCGAAGTCAAGTTCACCGACCTCCCAGAGGGATTTAGCAATTCTCATTCGTTATTTAACGGTTACCGCGATAATAATTCGAGCGCGACGCGTACGAGAGTATTCCGCGAAAATTATTATAGTCCTCTCTCCGATGAGATGGATTATATAAGTCCGAATAAAACGGGTTTGACTTCAGAAGAAGTTATTTTAGAACAAAGAAAGTTGTTGGACAACTGTAAGAAACAGCAGCACTCAACAGGGAAAAGGGCTCATCAAGATTCTAAATCTTGTTTCACACAATTTTTCTGGTTATACTGCCCCATCTGGAGCTCACTCCAGTATAAAAAGGGCTAAGCTTCAGAAAACTGCTATTGCTACAGATTTTGATCTTCCTCCTTATTCAGTTCCCAGAGCTTCTGTAGTATCTCAAATGCCTTCCAATGGTTCCCATAGGGCAATATTGGCCAATTTAAAAGAAGATGCCAAAGATACAAGTTCTGATCAGTTGTATAATTATGAACAGTAACCATTATGATCGATCTTATAACACTTATCCTTCTTCAACTTCAAATAATAGAGAGAAGAAAGTCCGTTTTTTCCAAACATGTCATAAGTGAAGATTTTGATCAGTTTAATTTTCCTCACGAAAACTCTAATTATGGACATTACATGTCTAATGTACCTCTTCTAGATACAAATAGAGTAAATTATCGGGATAATTTAAATAATTTGAATGTCCAGAAATACACATTATTTCATAATTTCAAAAAAATCAATTCAAATTTAGGATATTTACATGCCCTCCAGTACCGTCCGATGCCTTACCCTTAAGTACTAATCAAAGCGATTGTGAAAGAAATCTTTAGTGGGATCTGAATTCGATCCTTTTTATTTCATTCTATTCGTTTTATGAACGTCCACGGCCATAGATCCTTTACAGACTCGAAATAGAGGCTGTATTGAGGCAAAAAAGCAAAAGTACAGATTGTGATCAGTTGCCAAAATTCTTTAAATTCATCTTTAAAACCCATGCCTCAACATACTCTTCAGAGGAGTCAATACGTTCAAAATCCTCTTTTAAAGCAAATTTACAATGTAGAATTCCTGGAATGTATTCAAATGACATTTCAGAATTACCAAATGTTGAGATAGATGATGATCTATCATATAAAGTGTACTCTTCTTCAGCTGTTCGGATTTTGCCCTATTCTAGGTACATTCTTCCGGTCAAAGTTGAGCTGATATCCATGTTCCCCTCCGAGAGAAACATAGCCCTTATACAGATATAATCAAGAGTGGACTTCTTCAATATCTACAGGAACACTCTTCTTTCCAAAACTTATTACTGTTGTCTTACGTGCAATGACGGTCAGATAATATTAGAGGAATTAGCTACCAATTTAAATGCTACCTTATACTTATATCTTTTGAAATCACACTTCATCCCTTACAAGCAGCTTCTCCATTAGTTTACAAGCCAATGAAGCCTCTTCAGAGATATGATTTTATAAAATGCTAAGTTTTTACTACTTCCAAAAAATTAATCTCTCTCGCAATTAGAGTAAGTTTATCTGAAATATGCTTCAGATCTAGTAACTGATTCTAATAAATATGGTATTGAACTGTAAAACGCAAGTGGTGGAATTGTTGACCTTTTTAGTGAAGAATAGAGATTCCAATTGCTCTGGGCTATGATCCTGTTGGACTTTGTAAATTGAATAAATTTTCCATTAAGCTTATAGAAGGTAGCCCCCCATATGTCTACACCAGACCCTATCGTCTCCCTCACAAATACATGGAGATCATTGATGAATGGGTTGAAGATAGTTTAGAGAAAGGATAAATTACTCCCAGTGTTTCTGCTAGTTCAGCCCCCACCTTCTTCTTTATTACCGAAAAAGATCAGGCAGGAAAAATGCGCAGCCAGATACGTGACGGAGACTCGTATAGAGAACCAATCTTCACCAGTTCCAGAATCGATTTCCTCTGCGACATTGCAGAGCAAAGCTAGTCGCTCATAGGCAGCCGCGTGCATCTTCTCTTGCCTCGACCTCCTTAGGGTTTTCACATCTTAGCGTCTCTGAGGATTCTAGACACCTAACTGCATTCTCTACTAGAGGACATTATGAGTATTTAAGGATGCCACAAGGCACGACGAATTCGCCCTCAGTCTTTTCAAGAACAATGGAAATGGCTTTGTCAGGTTTGCTAGGTTGTCTTGTCTTTTGTTCATAGATGTGACATATACTAATTTTCAACATCAGAGACAGATTAAGGAAATCACCTCACTCATTATTCACAACCTACTCCAAGGTCTTAATGCCTCTGAAAATAGCCAACCTTAAAGTTAAAGCTTGAGAAATGTTCTTTCTTTAAGAGCAGTGTCACTTTCTTAGGCTTTCAAATTAGTGAAAAAGGTTTATCTCCGGATCCAGTCAAACTAGAAGCTTTAAAAGGTTTCAAAATTCCTCAGAATGTCCATGAAGTACGAGCGTTGCTCGGGTTCTATAACTACTTTAGAAATTTAATTCCCCGGTTTTCTATAATTACGCAGCCTCTAACTCTGTTATTAAAGAAAAATGTTCCATTTTCTTGGCAGTTAGAGCAACAGACTGCATATGACACTCTGAAGAAACTTTTACTTATGGATCTCCTGCCCTTTCATTTCCTGATTATACTAAACCTTTTATATTAAAGTACTGACGCGTCTTCTTACTGCGGCTTTCTATCCACCATAGATGGAACAATGGTAAAGAAAAAACCCATTGTCTTTTCATCAAAATGACACTGAATAATGCAGAGTTAAATTATAGTGCTTACAGAGCAAGAAGCCTTAGCTATAGTACATGGTCTTATTAAAATTTAAAAACTATCCATTTTTGCGTTATCCCTGAAAAATTTATACTGACCATGCTGCCTTAGTTCATCTATTTCGTCATAAACAATATGATCTTAAGCAGGAATTGAGATATCGATGAGAATTTCAAAATTTCAAGTCTCTTTAAGCCAGGAAATACTAAAAAAATATAAAGAGAGTAAATTAAATGTGTACCCGATATTAATAAAACCTGTTCCAAATACTGGTCATTTACCTTCTTCCAATGAAGAAGAGAAAATCCTTCCCCCTTCTCCTTCGAATATTACATATTCTTGTGAGACCTCTTCTCCTTCTCGTATAGGTTTACTTCGTCAAAATCCTATTCCGTTAGCTTTCGCTGATACGAGAATATATCATTTCACAAAAGATGTTCTTTTTCCATGAACAGAGAAGAAATCGTAGAATATCAGAAATAATAAATGAGATTGAAAATTCTCCAGTTCCTGATAGTTGTCTTCCACATATCATTATCAATCGTATTCTTTATGTCATAATGAAAGAAAATAAGTATTTGATGGTTTGTCCAGATTCATTAATGTCTACTATTGTACTTTTCAATCATAATACATTATCTGCTGGTCATCCAGGTGCTGAACGCACTGAACGTCGAATCAGAGAATTATACACTTTTCCTAGGCTTTCAGCTTATGTTTCGTTCCTCTGTAACCACTGTATGTCTCATTCTTACACTTACTCTACTGGTGGAGTCTAGACCAATCTTTCCTCTTCTCTTTCCCAAATTCCTTTGAATTGCTGCACACTTTCAAAAGACGTGCATCGGGTAATGTTAGCTTTTAAAGAGATTGTATACCATTGGCTAACTTTGCCCCCAACTCTCGTGGAATGCATTGTAGTATCTTGAAGCTCTTTGAATAAGGTCATTGTAAATCATTCTGTTCCAGAAATTTTAGTCAGTGATAACGCAGGTGAATTTACTTCCCAGTTCTTTAATGAAGTTTGTAAAACTTGGAACATAAAGAAACCGCACTATTTCCGTTCGACATCCCCAGTCCAACAGCCTTGTGGAAAGAGAAAATCGTCGTGTAGAAGATTACCTTCGTCAATATGTTTCTTCTAAACAAGATGACTGGAGTAGATATATTTCTTTTGCTCAAATTGCTTTAAATACTACTTACAACTCTTCTATTGGAAATACACCTCACTTTTTTTACATTTCTATGTTCGTATTACCTTATGACCTTCCTAATTATGTTTCTCCGTTTGTTAATAAGCCCAATCCTCTTAAAGATCATCTCTATGATTTTAACGCGGAAATGGCTGAACGAGCAGCATCTATTCGTGATTTAGCTCGTCAAAAATTGGAAAAGAAACATTTAGAATTGCTCAACAGCAACATTCTAAAGCCCCAATTCGTCCTATTAGTATAGGTGATTATGTCTATACACTTGCTGTTAAACCTCCCAATTTATCGCCCAAGCTTTTTAAGAAATGGGTCGGGCCGTATTTAGTTGTAGGTGTTTTGAAATATAACAAATATCAACTGTTTAGTTACCAATAAGGAATTTGTGTCACATGTGGATAATTTAAAGATTCTCCCCATGCCTGTTGTAAAAACCGCCGACAATTCCTTTTCATCCCAATGGAAATACTATAATCCTTTACAAAATAATGTTAGGCGTGCTCCACCACCTCCTGCCCCTCCACCACCTAAACGTCGTTTTCAACCGCGAAGGGGACATTCAGGTGATATATGATGACACACTGATATATAATGCTTATACGGAGTATTGGTATATAGAGATGGCTATCCTATAGCGCCCAAACCGCACCTACATGAACACCAGCCAAGAGTTGCACCTCAAGGAAACCCAAACAGCTCCAAGCGAATGAACAGACCACCTGTTCACAGAGAAGACCGCCGATTCAACAACAGCAATACCAGGGACAGCAACATCAAAGGAATTTGACTCCTATTTCCCCAGAGTCTTCACTTCCCCTATCTATGCCTTCTACTCCGAGACAAATACCACCTCCTCAGCATCAACAAACAACACAGAGAATTCCTTCAGGACATTCATCTGTGCAATCCCCTACGAATCAATAAATTTTGATCCATTTTACTACTGATTCTCTGAGGAGAATGTTTCCATAGTTGCTCCCAATTATCTTTCTTTCGTACTCCATAGTGCATCTGGTTCTACTGTCTCTCATATTGCGCCTCATCTTCTAGAAGATCTCTATGATGTATAATCCACCATCTTTCAACAGATGATCTGATATGGTGCTAGGTTGCATTCCGCCACTATTGTTATTACGATGAGATCCGAATGATATTCCCCTTCTTCTCCGAAGAGAGTTAATATGTAGAGATGACAGACGTAAAGATCCTTCTTATCGTCCACATCCTCAATTCCATGGTCCTCGGGATTCTTCACCCATGCGATTGCGTAGTCATGCCAGACAGCAACCTCCCCCTCCTGTGAATCCTGACGCTCCTTCTTTTCATGAAATAGATCCTTCTACAATATCTTGCACTCCAAATCCTCGTGTACGTTCTAGATCTGTTTCTGAAGTATTGGAACAATTTCCTTATGATTCTTCTCCTCCGGAGTTATATCCAAAACTTTCACCTAAACTTCCTCCTAAGTTACCTCCTAAGTTGCCACCTAAGCTTCCGCCAAAGCTTCCACCAAAATTATCCCCAAATTTACTAGTTCTTTACAGTATGATACTCCTACGTATTCTCAGAGAACATTTCCTAGAAATATATTCTATCCATCTCATTCTACTCCAATTACGGATGTAGATAATATCCCAGGTACTTCAACAGTACTTACAGTAGATCCAAAAAGAAGGCTTTCCTAAAAAAGAAGAAAAAGATAATTTACAACCAATCTATATTTCTAGTGATAAAATTACTTCGTAGATTTTAAAGTAGAATGATTAAATTAGAAACTTTTAACAAAAAATACTATTAATAGTAGAAACCCCGGGAACATAAAAATCTTTACGTGTTAGTGTTCATATTAATGAATTGTACAATTCATTGAAGTTGTATTATATTGTATTATAGGATTTGGTTTTGTGCCTGTCAGTAAGAAATGAATTATTGATGGTTCCACCATTATTAGAGTTTTAAACTTATTGGTTGATGGAGATACTTTTAGGTCTTATCATACATTGTTGATAACATCTGTGTATGTCTTCCATGTTAAGTTTGAAGTTTAGAATTAGTAACATTGTTTTGTCTTACATGTTATCAATTACACTTGTGTATTGTGAGTTCTTCTGTTGATGCAACTTACTACTGTGAGTGTTATTGTCCGTCCTATTAGGTAAATGTTTATCGAGTATGTACTTCGGTACTATTATCCGTGTCCGTCCTATTAGGTCATTGTTAAATTTAAGATACTTACGTTGTGAGTTTCCTGTCTGTACCATCTATGTACTAGTAGTAATTGTCTCATAGGTTGTAATCGTTTATACATTTATATGTTACTTTATATTATAGTCTTAACATGTTCCATGTTATCTTATACAAGAAAAGAAAAAAAAATG
>JABUQX010045391.1:15000-28700 GCA_015478945.1 Trachelipus rathkii | reverse complement strand
CAGTGAGTTGTCACATATGATTGGTTTCCATCGTCTTCGAACAACCTCTTACCACCCACAAACAAATTCCCAGATAGAGAGGTTTCACCGATCTCTCAAGACTGCCTTGATGGCACGTAAAGAAAACTGGCTTCTGTCTTTACCCATCACTCTACTTGGTCTCAGATGCATTCCAAACGATTCCGGTTATTCCGCCTTTGAAGCAGTAACTGGAAAAACTCCACTTTGTCCTATGGACATTCTTCAATCTTCTCCTAACAACAAACAAGAAATGGATTCTTTTATGAAGAAATTTATCGCCCACATGAAAGAATTGGACTTTAGAGACCTTCCTACTTTTCACTCCTTCAACAATTCTTCATATATTCCGGAGGCACTCAAGACCTGTTCTCATGTCTTCCTAAGGACTGATAGGATCAGAAAACCCTTAGAAGCTCCCTATAGTGGTCCTTTCAAAGTCCTTCAACGAATGCCACATTGTTTCAAGATAGAACTCAGGAATGGTCAAACTACAGTAGTCTCAATTAGCCGTTTAAAACCTGCTTTTATGGAAACGGTAACGTCAACGATTCCTGATGATCCTGATGTCTCTGATGTCCCTGATGATCCTACTGTCTCTGGTTTCCCTGATGATCCCGATGTCCCTGATGATCCTGAGGTCCCTGATGATCCTGATGTCCCTGATGATCCTGATGATCCTGATGATCCTGATGTCCCTGATGATCCTGATGTCCCTGATGACCCTGATGTCTCTGATGACCCTGATGATCCTGATGTCGCTGACGCCGCCGATGTTCCTGATGTCCCTGACGTTGCTGATGTCCTAAGGATTCCTACTGTCCCTATTCTTCCAAGTGCCCCCCTTACTAGACGAAACCCTCCCCGTAGAGTCCGCTTCAGGATAGAAGCCACTCAGTGCCCCTTTTAGTGATTTTATCAAAAAAAAAAAAAAAAAAAAAAATACAAATTCCTAATAGAGTCCGATTCAGGATAGAATCCACTCAGTCCCTTCCTTTAAGTGTTCCCCTCAGCACCGGTTCCGCTTCAGGATGGAAGTCACTCCGTGTTCTGGTGGGGAAGTAAATATATAGTGAAGTGTTTAAGTTAGTTTCCCCAAACGAAAATACTTACAGAATGAACCAAAAAGGCAAATGTAACAGAAATATCACAAAGTCTATTAAATTTAAAAATGACTTATTTTCATTATTCAGATGTTAATAATTAAAAATTGTATATTAAAAATATTACATTTGTTATATTATATTATAAATATTATCAATATTTGATAAAAATATATATATTTTATAAAAACTTAGTTTTAAGCAATAATAATGAACTTTTAACAATAAACTCCAACTTGTGTTTATATTATGTTCAGAATGTGAAGGCAAACGCCATCTAGCGAAAGCTTCGGCAATGTTTCATTTTATTATATTTACAAAAATCCATTTTTAGAAAAGTTAGACCATAAAATATAATTTTTTTAATGTATATAAAATATTATAATAAAAATAAAAATAAAAGTTATAAATTGGTCAAATGTAAATATTAATAATATTTGTATAAAAACTTGATTATTATATATGTAATTTTTTTTATTATAACTTTGTACGACTTTCTCGTTAAAAATAAATAATCTGGATTTCTGCTTGTTGTCTTATTAGCCTTTAAAAAGAAATAATTCGTAGCGCTTTGCTACAACTATAGAGATAATTTGCTAATATAGAACAAAAAGCGGAAATATCAGATCCGACCTACGAAGCCAAGAAGAAGAAGCTCTGCAAGAAGTTGGACTCCCTCGTCTCTCTACTAGAAGTTGGATTGCCTCGTCTCTCCCCCGGAGTTGGACTACAAGATCTCCGACTGGCCCTACGTCTCTCCCTCTCTCTGAGCCTACCAAGAGGCTTAGGAACCTTCCCAGGGTTACCAAGAACCCTTTGGAAGATCTTCAAGAGTTTCTCCTGTCGGTGGATGGTCTCCATGGATGGTGCTTTCACCTGACCTCCGAGATTCTCCAGTTCGTCTACCACCTAAAAAGTAGTTTAACTACTAAAGAGATAATTTCGCAGGTAACCGCTGAGGTTACCTGTCATAGAGATAATTACAGAGAGTATAAAATACTCTCTGTCCCTTCCAGATTGTCCCACGGTTGGCCAGAAGAACACCCAGCCTCCTGTTTAGCCAACGATTTACCAACGAGCTCGTGCAGATCAGCCTACAACCGCCTTTGCCTTAGCCGGACTTCATACGAACCAGTCGACGGCTTATCCTGAAGTCGCGCAGACTGACACCGCTGCATACACAGCCTTAGCCCGAACGTTACTCGCAAAAAGGCGGCTTAACATCCAAATACTGGTTATAGGTAGTGAAATTAAAGAGATAACCGATAATTATTGCATTCCCATCCGATAGCCAGTCCTACAGAATTTCTGATCATCCTCCGTCGCTATATAGTTGTCATACCAGATAATAGAATATCATATCGAGTGGTGACCATATAACTGATAATAATATAACCAGAACCGGCAACTATATAATTGGTGATCCCAGAGCTGAAAATTTTATACCACGAAGATGGCAGACGATCAAGGACAGGATAACAATCAAAGAGAGGCAGAATCCATTTCAACAATGAAAATTAAACCCCCAACTTTTTCGGAATCTTCAGTCCCGACATGGTTTCGTGTCATGGAAGCACAATTTCATCTCGCTAACATAAGGTCCTCACGAACTAAGTACTTTCATGTTATGTCGCAAATTCCACCTGAAGTTTTGGATAGAATATCCCAAGCCGAACTTGATGCAGAAGATTATGACCGTTTCAAAACGGCAGTCATAAATACTTACGAAAAATCTAAGGTGGAGCTTTATAATGATCTACTTTCCAAAAAGGTCTACAGTGGCAAACCATCTATATATCTACAGGATATGATTCGACAGGCAGAGAAATTAAATATTGGAGAGGACTTGGTCAAGGTGCAATTTTTGAAAACTTTACCGAGTCACATTCGCACAGCCTTAGCCGCCCATTCTACTCTCACACTTCAACAGTTGGGAGATTTAGCTAATGACATCTTGTTATTAAGCCCACAAGCTCCTGTCATGGCTGTATCATCCCCTGCCACCGCCATTGCCCCCGCCCCATCAAGATCAAGAGCAACCACTACTTTTGGCCTGGCGCCGTTCCACGAAAATCAACGACCAAAGGTGTGTAGAGGCCACATTTATTATGGACCACGCTCTAAAAGCTGTAAACCATGGTGTACATGGCCAAACAAAACAGGACTAAACATCCTACCTAATTCTAGACCTCCATCAAGAGCAGCATCCCCAACTCCGTCGGAAAACTAAAGGAGCAAGTTGACATTTGTGCCGTGTCAACTTCGCAGTTAACAATAGATGTACGGATTTTTGGCACCATGCACCAGTTTTTACTAGATACCGGAGCCAGCATATCTAGCCTTCCATTTAACATGGTCTCTAACATGACGCTGCACCCTTCAAACGTCACTTGTTCCGCAGCCAATGGCTCGCCCATAAAGTGTCATGGTGAAGTTGTGGCAAATATCAGTATACCAAAATTAAGAAGAGAATTCACCTGGACATTTATAGTAGCAGAAATTACTATGCCTATTATTGGAATGGATTTTCTTCACAATTTTGGTCTCCTAATTGACTGTGGACAAAGAACATTGCAAGATACTTATACCACTCTTCTAGCTCCATTGAAAATAACCTCTGAGGAGGTACCATCTCTTCACGCTCAACTTCAAGGTGAAAATACAGACATAACTTCACTCCTACAAGATTTCCCGTCCTTAATTTCACCTATAGACATCAACAATCTAGTAATTAAAAATAATGGACCAAAACACTACATAGAAACTGGTGATTCAACCCCAGTTTTTGCCAGAGCTCGCCGATTACCTGACGACAAGTTAAAGGCGGCAAAAGCTGAATTTGACATTCTTCTAAAAAGTGGAATAGTGAGGCCAAGTAAATCTGCATGGGCGTCTCCTTTACACCTCGTGCCTAAGAAAACACCTGGAACATGGAGACCTTGTGGGGATTTCAGAGCCCTTAACAGCATAACAAAACAGGATAGATATCCCATTCCACACATTCAGAGCCTATCTCAACGCCTGCATAACTCTACCATATTCTCCAAGATTGACCTTCAAAAGGCTTATCACCAAATCCCCATTCGACCAGAAGATATAGAGAAAACAGCAGTTATCACTCCGTTTGGTCTCTTCGAATTTTTATCTATGCCTTTTGGTTTAAAGAATGCGGGAGCTACATTTCAAAGAGTAATGGACTCCATCTTCAGAGACCTTCCCTTCGTGTTTACCTATTTAGACGATTGTCTCATTTTTTCTACATCCAAAACTGAACATGCAAATCATCTGAAACAAGTTTTTAAACTCCTCCAAGAAAATGGTTTTAAAATCTCTTTAGAAAAATGTGAATTTAACCAATCTTCACTCAATTTTCTCGGCTACACCGTGTCTTCAGAAGGTCTATGTCCTCCCAACGAAAAGAAAGAATCCATCTCAAGTTTTCCTCTACCGTGCGATTCAGCATCCCTACGAAGATACCTTGGGATGTTAGGATACTACAGAAGATTTATCCCTAATTTTGCCAAAATCGTCTTCCCATTATCTGAAAAAGCCAAGTTTCATCCCAAGGATAAATCTCTTGAATGGACTCCAGAAGAAGTGACAGCTTTTCAAGATACTAAGGAAGCTCTTCAAAATGCCCTAACCCTCCCTTTCTCTTTACCTAATGTCTCACATTTACAACTAGTAACTGACAGCAGTCAGACTTCAATCGGAGCAGCATTACACCAGATGATTGATGGTCAACCTGTTCCCATTGACTTCTACAGCAAGAAGTTGTCAGATCCCCAAAGAAGATATTCTGCTTTCGACAGAGAACTTTTGGCAGCATATTATGCTGTCCTTCATTTTAAACACATGTTAGAGGGAAGAGTCGTCACCCTTTGCACAGATCACAAACCTCTTGTTTCCGCTTTCTACTCCAAAAATCCTGCAAAAAGTGATCGTCAACAGCGACATCTCTCAGTACTAACAGAATATATTTCTACAGCAAGTTATATCAGAGGAGCAGACAACATGGTGGCCGACACTTTTTCCCGGATTCATTCGGTATCAGTTGACGCTGTCGATTTGCCTGCAATAGCTCGCCTTCAAGAAAAAGATGAAGAAATCAAGACCTATCATGATCGTCTTCATAATTATCCCCTGCAGGACAACCTCAAGATATGGTGCGATACCTCTACTTCTTTTCCCAGACCATTTCTTCCGAAGCCAGCTCGCCTTCAAATATTTAATACGTTGCATCAAATGTCCCATCCTGGTATCAAAGGTACTTTACGACTGATCAAGAAAAGATATTTTTGGCCTTGTATGGATCGTGACATTAGGCTTTTTGTACGCACTTGTGAGCAGTGCCAGCTGTCTAAAGTTCATCGTCACACCAAAACAACGGTCACTCCATTAGAAATTCCTTCTTCAAGATTCGAAACAGTTCATATAGATATAGTGGGTCCTTTTTCACCTTCAGCATTTTGTGGATCTTCTTCTCCAGTTTTTCGCTATCTACTTACCTGCATCGACCGAAACACAAAATGGGCTGAAGCCTTCCCAATTACAAACACTACAGCAAAATCTGTTGCCTATGCTTTTATGCAGTGGATATCCAGATTCGGTGTTCCTCTCTATGTGATTTCTGACAGAGGTCCTCAATTCGAAAGCGAGTTCTTCAGTGAGTTGTCACATATGATTGGTTTCCATCGTCTTCGAACAACCTCGTACCACCCACAAACAAATTCCCAGATAGAGAGGTTTCACCGATCTCTCAAGACTGCCTTGATGGCACGTAAAGAAAACTGGCTTCTGTCTTTACCCATCACTCTACTTGGTCTCAAGATGCATTCCAAACGATTCCGGTTATTCCGCCTTTGAAGCAGTAACTGGAAAAACTCCACTTTGTCCTATGGACATTCTTCAATCTTCTCCTAACAACAAACAAGAAATGGATTCTTTTATGAAGAAATTTATCGCCCACATGAAAGAATTGGACTTTAGAGACCTTCCTACTTTTCACTCCTTCAACAATTCTTCATATATTCCGGAGGCACTCAAGACCTGTTCTCATGTCTTCCTAAGGACTGATAGGATCAGAAAACCCTTAGAAGCTCCCTATAGTGGTCCTTTCAAAGTCCTTCAACGAATGCCACATTGTTTCAAGATAGAACTCAGGAATGGTCAAACTACAGTAGTCTCAATTAGCCGTTTAAAACCTGCTTTTATGGAAACGGTAACGTCAACGATTCCTGATGATCCTGATGTCTCTGATGTCCCTGATGATCCTACTGTCTCTGGTTTCCCTGATGATCCCGATGTCCCTGATGATCCTGAGCTCTGATGATCCTGATGTCCCTGATGATCCTGATGATCCTGATGATCCTGATGTCCCTGATGATCCACAGTGTCTGATGACCCTGTTGTCTCTCAGTGACCCTGATGATCTGATGTCGCTGACGCCCGCCGATGTTCTGATGTCCTGACGTTGCTTTGATGTCCTAAGGATTCCTCTGTCCTATTCTTTAAGTGCCCCTTTACTGCTAGACCCTCCCCGTAGGGAGTCCCGCTTCCCAGGATAGAAGCCACTCAGATTGCCTTGCCCTAGTGATTTTTATCAAATAAAAAAAATACAAATTTCCTAATAGAGTCCGATTCAGGATAGAATCCACTCAGTCCCTTCCTTTAAGTGTTCCCCTCAGCACCGGTTCCGCTTCAGGATGGAAGTCACTCCGTGTTCTGGTGGGGAAGTAAATATATAGTGAAGTGTTTAAGTTAGTTTCCCCAAACGAAAATACTTACAGAATGAACCAAAAAGGCAAATGTAACAGAAATATCACAAAGTCTATTAAATTTAAAAATGACTTATTTTCATTATTCAGATGTTAATAATTAAAAATTGTATATTAAAAATATTACATTTGTTATATTATATTATAAATATTATCAATATTTGATAAAAATATATATATTTTATAAAAACTTAGTTTTAAGCAATAATAATGAACTTTTAACAATAAACTCCAACTTGTGTTTATATTATGTTCAGAATGTGAAGGCAAACGCCATCTAGCGAAAGCTTCGGCAATGTTTCATTTTATTATATTTACAAAAATCCATTTTTAGAAAAGTTAGACCATAAAATATAATTTTTTTTTAATGTATATAAAATATTATAATAAAAATAAAAATAAAAGTTATAAATTGGTCAAATGTAAATATTAATAATATTTGTATAAAAACTTGATTATTATATATGTAACTTTTTTTATTATAACTTTGTACCACTTTTTAGTTAAAAATAAATAATCTGGATTTCTGCTTGTTGTCTTATTAGCCTTTAAAAAGAAATAATTCGTAGCGCTTTGCTACAACTATAGAGATAATTTGCTAATATAGAACAAAAAGCGGAAATATCAGATCCGACCTACGAAGCCAAGAAGAAGAAGCTCTGCAAGAAGTTGGACTCCCTCGTCTCTCTACTAGAAGTTGGATTGCCTCGTCTCTCCCCCGGAGTTGGACTACAAGATCTCCGACTGGCCCTACGTCTCTCCCTCTCTCTGAGCCTACCAAGAGGCTTAGGAACCTTCCCAGGGTTACCAAGAACCCTTTGGAAGATCTTCAAGAGTTTCTCCTGTCGGTGGATGGTCTCCATGGATGGTGCTTTCACCTGACCTCCGAGATTCTCCAGTTCGTCTACCACCTAAAAAGTAGTTTAACTACTAAAGAGATAATTTCGCAGGTAACCGCTGAGGTTACCTGTCATAGAGATAATTACAGAGAGTATAAAATACTCTCTGTCCCTTCCAGATTGTCCCACGGTTGGCCAGAAGAACACCCAGCCTCCTGTTTAGCCAACGATTTACCAACGAGCTCGTGCAGATCAGCCTACAACCGCCTTTGCCTTAGCCGGACTTCATACGAACCAGTCGACGGCTTATCCTGAAGTCGCGCAGACTGACACCGCTGCATACACAGCCTTAGCCCGAACGTTACTCGCAAAAAGGCGGCTTAACATCCAAATACTGGTTATAGGTAGTGAAATTAAAGAGATAACCGATAATTATTGCATTCCCATCCGATAGCCAGTCCTACAGAATTGCTGATCATCCTCCGTCGCTATATAGTTGTCATACCAGATAATAGAATATCATATCGAGTGGTGACCATATAACTGATAATAATATAACCAGAACCGGCAACTATATAATTGGTGATCCCAGAGCTGAAAATTTTATACCACGAAGATGGCAGACGATCAAGGACAGGATAACAATCAAAGAGAGGCAGAATCCATTTCAACAATGAAAATTAAACCACCAACTTTTTCGGAATCTTCAGTCCCGACATGGTTTCGTGTCATGGAAGCACAATTTCATCTCGCTAACATAAGGTCCTCACGAACTAAGTACTTTCATGTTATGTCGCAAATTCCACCTGAAGTTTTGGATAGAATATCCCAAGCCGAACTTGATGCAGAAGATTATGACCGTTTCAAAACGGCAGTCATAAATACTTACGAAAAATCTAAGGTGGAGCTTTATAATGATCTACTTTCCAAAAAGGTCTACAGTGGCAAACCATCTATATATCTACAGGATATGATTCGACAGGCAGAGAAATTAAATATTGGAGAGGACTTGGTCAAGGTGCAATTTTTGAAAACTTTACCGAGTCACATTCGCACAACCTTAGCCGCCCATTCTACTCTCACACTTCAACAGTTGGGAGATTTAGCTAATGACATCTTGTTATTAAGCCCACAAGCTCCTGTCATGGCTGTATCATCCCCTGCCACCGCCATTGCCCCCGCCCCATCAAGATCAAGAGCAACCACTACTTTTGGCCTGGCGCCGTTCCACGAAAATCAACGACCAAAGGTGTGTAGAGGCCACATTTATTATGGACCACGCTCTAAAAGCTGTAAACCATGGTGTACATGGCCAAACAAAACAGGACTAAACATCCTACCTAATTCTAGACCTCCATCAAGAGCAGCATCCCCAACTCCGTCGGAAAACTAAAGGAGCAAGTTGACATTTGTGCCGTGTCAACTTCGCAGTTAACAATAGATGTACGGATTTTTGGCACCATGCACCAGTTTTTACTAGATACCGGAGCCAGCATATCTAGCCTTCCATTTAACATGGTCTCTAACATGACGCTGCACCCTTCAAACGTCACTTGTTCCGCAGCCAATGGCTCGCCCATAAAGTGTCATGGTGAAGTTGTGGCAAATATCAGTATACCAAAATTAAGAAGAGAATTCACCTGGACATTTATAGTAGCAGAAATTACTATGCCTATTATTGGAATGGATTTTCTTCACAATTTTGGTCTCCTAATTGACTGTGGACAAAGAACATTGCAAGATACTTATACCACTCTTCTAGCTCCATTGAAAATAACCTCTGAGGAAGTACCATCTCTTCACGCTCAACTTCAAGGTGAAAATACAGACATAACTTCACTCCTACAAGATTTCCCGTCCTTAATTTCACCTATAGACATCAACAATCTAGTAATTAAAAATAATGGACCAAAACACTACATAGAAACTGGTGATTCAACCCCAGTTTTTGCCAGAGCTCGCCGATTACCTGACGACAAGTTAAAGGCGGCAAAAGCTGAATTTGACATTCTTCTAAAAAGTGGAATAGTGAGGCCAAGTAAATCTGCATGGGCGTCTCCTTTACACCTCGTGCCTAAGAAAACACCTGGAACATGGAGACCTTGTGGGGATTTCAGAGCCCTTAACAGCATAACAAAACAGGATAGATATCCCATTCCACACATTCAGAGCCTATCTCAACGCCTGCATAACTCTACCATATTCTCCAAGATTGACCTTCAAAAGGCTTATCACCAAATCCCCATTAGACCAGAAGATATAGAGAAAACAGCAGTCATCACTCCGTTTGGTCTCTTCGAATTTTTATCTATGCCTTTTGGTTTAAAGAATGCGGGAGCTACATTTCAAAGAGTAATGGACTCCATCTTCAGAGACCTTCCCTTCGTGTTTACCTATTTAGACGATTGTCTCATTTTTTCTACATCCAAAACTGAACATGCAAATCATCTGAAACAAGTTTTTAAACTCCTCCAAGAAAATGGTTTTAAAATCTCTTTAGAAAAATGTGAATTTAACCAATCTTCACTCAATTTTCTCGGCTACACCGTGTCTTCAGAAGGTCTATGTCCTCCCAACGAAAAGAAAGAATCCATCTCAAGTTTTCCTCTACCGTGCGATTCAGCATCCCTACGAAGATACCTTGGGATGTTAGGATACTACAGAAGATTTATCCCTAATTTTGCCAAAATCGTCTTCCCATTATCTGAAAAAGCCAAGTTTCATCCCAAGGATAAATCTCTTGAATGGACTCCAGAAGAAGTGACAGCTTTTCAAGATACTAAGGAAGCTCTTCAAAAAGCCCTAACCCTCCCTTTCTCTTTACCTAATGTCTCACATTTACAACTAGTAACTGACAGCAGTCAGACTTCAATCGGAGCAGCATTACACCAGATGATTGATGGTCAACCTGTTCCCATTGACTTCTACAGCAAGAAGTTGTCAGATCCCCAAAGAAGATATTCTGCTTTCGACAGAGAACTTTTGGCAGCATATTATGCTGTCCTTCATTTTAAACACATGTTAGAGGGAAGAGTTGTCACCCTTTGCACAGATCACAAACCTCTTGTTTCCGCTTTCTACTCCAAAAATCCTGCAAAAAGTGATCGTCAACAGCGACATCTCTCAGTACTAACAGAATATATTTCTACAGCAAGTTATATCAGAGGAGCAGACAACATGGTGGCCGACACTTTTTCCCGGATTCATTCGGTATCAGTTGACGCTGTCGATTTGCCCGCAATAGCTCGCCTTCAAGAAAAAGATGAAGAAATCAAGACCTATCATGATCGTCTTCATAATTATCCCCTGCAGGACAACCTCAAGATATGGTGCGATACCTCTACTTCTTTTCCCAGACCATTTCTTCCGAAGCCAGCTCGCCTTCAAATATTTAATACACGTTGCATCAAATGTCCCATCCTGGTATCAAAGGTACTTTACGACTGATCAAGAAAAGATATTTTTGGCCTTGTATGGATCGTGACATTAGGCTTTTTGTACGCACTTGTGAGCAGTGCCAGCTGTCTAAAGTTCATCGTCACACCAAAACAACGGTCACTCCATTAGAAATTCCTTCTTCAAGATTCGAAACAGTTCATATAGATATAGTGGGTCCTTTTTCACCTTCAGCATTTTGTGGATCTTCTTCTCCAGTTTTTCGCTATCTACTTACCTGCATCGACCGAAACACAAAATGGGCTGAAGCCTTCCCAATTACAAACACTACAGCAAAATCTGTTGCCTATGCTTTTATGCAGTGGATATCCAGATTCGGTGTTCCTCTCTATGTGATTTCTGACAGAGGTCCTCAATTCGAAAGCGAGTTCTTCAGTGAGTTGTCACATATGATTGGTTTCCATCGTCTTCGAACAACCTCTTACCACCCACAAACAAATTCCCAGATAGAGAGGTTTCACCGATCTCTCAAGACTGCCTTGATGGCACGTAAAGAAAACTGGCTTCTGTCTTTACCCATCACTCTACTTGGTCTCAGATGCATTCCAAACGATTCCGGTTATTCCGCCTTTGAAGCAGTAACTGGAAAAACTCCACTTTGTCCTATGGACATTCTTCAATCTTCTCCTAACAACAAACAAGAAATGGATTCTTTTATGAAGAAATTTATCGCCCACATGAAAGAATTGGACTTTAGAGACCTTCCTACTTTTCACTCCTTCAACAATTCTTCATATATTCCGGAGGCACTCAAGACCTGTTCTCATGTCTTCCTAAGGACTGATAGGATCAGAAAACCCTTAGAAGCTCCCTATAGTGGTCCTTTCAAAGTCCTTCAACGAATGCCACATTGTTTCAAGATAGAACTCAGGAATGGTCAAACTACAGTAGTCTCAATTAGCCGTTTAAAACCTGCTTTTATGGAAACGGTAACGTCAACGATTCCTGATGTCCCTGATGATCCTGATGTCTCTGATGTCCCTGATGATCCTACTGTCTCTGGTTTCCCTGATGATCCCGATGTCCCTGATGATCCTGAGGTCCCTGATGATCCTGATGTCCCTGATGATCCTGATGATCCTGATGTCCCTGAGATCCTGATGTCCCTGATGATCGTGATGTCCCTGATGATCCTGATGACCCTGATGATCCTGATGTCGCTGACGCCGCCGATGTTCCTGATGTCCCTGACGTTGCTGATGTCCTAAGGATTCCTACTGTCCCTATTCTTCCAAGTGCCCCCCTTACTAGACGAAACCCTCCCCGTAGAGTCCGCTTCAGGATAGAAGCCACTCAGTGCCCCTTTTAGTGATTTTATCAAATATATAAAAAAAAGAAATACACATTTCCTAATAGAGTCCGATTCAGGATAGAATCCACTCAGTCCCTTTCTTTAAGTGTTCCCCTCAGCACCGGTTCCGCTTCAGGATGGAAGTCACTCCGTGTTCTGGTGGGGAAGTAAATATATAGTGAAGTGTTTAAGTTAGTTTCCCCAAACGAAAATACTTACAGAATGAACCAAAAAGGCAAATGTAACAGAAATATCACAAAGTCTATTAAATTTAAAAATGACTTATTTTCATTATTCAGATGTTAATAATTAAAAATTGTATATTAAAAATATTACATTTGTTATATTATATTATAAATATTATCAATATTTGATAAAAATATATATATATATTTTATAAAAACTTAGTTTTAAGCAATAATAATGAACTTTTAACAATAAACTCCAACTTGTGTTTATATTATGTTCAGAATGTGAAGGCAAACGCCATCTAGCGAAAGCTTCGGCAATGTTTCATTTTATTATATTTACAAAAATCCATTTTTAGAAAAGTTAGACCATAAAATATAATTTTTTTTTTAATGTATATAAAATATTATAATAAAAATAAAAATAAAAGTTATAAATTGGTCAAATGTAAATATTAATAATATTTGTATAAAAACTTGATTATTATATATGTAACTTTTTTTATTATAACTTTGTACGACTTTCTCGTTAAAAATAAATAATCTGGATTTCTGCTTGTTGTCTTATTAGCCTTTAAAAGAAATAATTCGTAGCGCTTTGCTACTACTAAGAGATAATTTGCTAATATAGAACAATAAGCTGAAATATCAGATCCGAACGAAGCCAAGAAGAAGAAGCTCTGCAAGAAGTTGGACTCCCTCGTCTCTCTACTAGAAGTTGGATTGCCTCGTCTCTCCCCCGGAGTTGGACTACAAGATCTCCGACTGGCCCTACGTCTCTCCCTCTCTCTGAGCCTACCAAGAGGCTTAGAAACCTCCACAGGGTTACCAAGAACCCTTTGGAAGATCTTCAAGAGTTTCTCCTGTCGGTGGATGGTCTCCATGGATGGTGCTTTCACCTGACCTCCGAGATTCTCCAGTTCGTCTACCACCTAAAAAGTAGTTTAACTACTAAAGAGATAATTTCGCAGGTAACCGCTGAGGTTACCTGTCATAGAGATAATTACAGAGAGTATAAAATACTCTCT
>JABUQX010045391.1:7500-10000 GCA_015478945.1 Trachelipus rathkii | reverse complement strand
TTCTAAGACGCGGCTGCTGCGCGCGTTTTGAAGAACAGAGTGCGCGCCAGTGCATGTGTACGGATCTGTGGTCTCATGATATGGTATTGCCATGATAGAAAGCGCGCACGTTAGAACGCGCGTTGCTTTATGCGTCGCGCTCTGCAACGCCATCATGTGTACGTAGCCTAACGGCCTTCAAATTGGTGGATTGTAGAACGTATAGTGGGGTATATATATAATATGATATCATATATATATATAATATATATACCTCAACCTTTGCAATTCATTATATAAGGTTATATACATTTATTAACATATATTTAATATATATGTAAAAATATTTTTAATAATATATATATTTATACTTATATATATATATATATATACATTTATTAAATATATTTAATATATATGTAAAAATATTTTTTATATTATATATATTATATATTTATATATATATATATATATATATATATAATATATATATATATCGCATATATATATATAACGTATTTTATCCTATAACTGTAGTTATCTATATAGTATCTTATAGTATATGTATCCATATATATGATGTGAAAGTTGTATAGACTATATATTACCTTTTAATATTTAACTATGATATATATTATTATAAATATATACTATATATATAATTACTCGTTCAAAATTGTACTGCACAACGCTCATTAATGCCACGGTCTTAACAGAATTAAAGAATGACCAGAACGCTGGTAACTTTTATCGAAAATAGCCATAGCATTTGGGACACAATTATTAAGTGGTAAGATTGTCGAGTGTGTCCCAGGAATCCACCTGGGGGCCTGCAAGAATGGGTCCTGTAGTGGCTAATTGCGTTTCCTCAAAGTGGGACGTTATCGCGAGTGAAGGGTTGTCTGTTATATTGGTGTTTACTCAATTTTTTCGATGTAATAGCTACCTTTGGCACGGATGACGGCTTCGGCCTGATAGGCTTTCTCTTAATTGAGGTGTTTGGTGTGGTCGCGAATATGTCCTCGGGTATGAATCTGTAGTCCAAGTACGTCAAAGGCATTCTAGCCTGTCGCTTACGTTCTGGGAGGTGTTTCATGGATGGTTTGATTTTGCAGCTGATCCTGGTCGATCCCAAGCATAGTGTGTCATGGTTCAGACATGCGATCCACACAGCTGTATCATTATGGTATTTTAGTGTATGGTTGGACGGGTGAACGTCGTTATTGCTGCGACCAATTCTCACATGTTCTAATTATGGGAGACTCCTGCCGTTAGGTGTAGCGGGGGTGATACCGCATCTGTGCAACTATGGGTCCGTGCCTACTTGGGCATTGGTCGGCTGACATTGTTGTCATTGCCATTTAGAGGCATATGATGATCTCCTGTCTCACGGATGTCAGAGGTGTAGGGTCATCAGGTCCTTGGAATGGACTATGTAAATTGGGTCTAAGGAGTGTCTTGGCCTGATGATTGTCACGCGTGTCGCGGGTTTATGGAACCGACGCTACGAGTGAATAAAGATCGAGTCTACGGTGCATGATCGGACTCATCGAGCTCCGTTCTAAGTTGATATATGCCTACACCTTGCAGACCAATTGAAGAGATATCTATCCGCACAATATACCTGTCAATGTAGGCATAGATAATACGCGGGTACCCTTTTCAGTTAGGTCTGGTCTATATTCTGAAGGTTGATCTCTCCTGTGTATTCCCATTACAGCTTTATTCGGGAAGTAGTCTACTGTATAGACCTTAGTGATCTCTGTCTGATATACTTCATTTAGAACCGGTTAAAAGCACATTGCCCGATCGCGGTACTGGCTTCCAATTTTATTGAGTGTTCTCCATGGTGAATCAATTCTTAGGGTCAGCGGGCTCCTTCCCAGTGGTCGATCTGGACTTACTGGTATTCAGATTAGTTCGTTGCTCACTTATTGTAATCTCAGACTTATCTCTGGCATAGTACAATTATTGTTCCATTCGAATAGTGTCGTTGATGGATTATTGTATAATCTACTTGAACAATCTAGTCTACAATTTTGTTAGCCTCTCTGCGATAGCTGGTGATGTATCGTTGATAGGCTGCTCTCTTAGTGCGGATGGTTGGTTAATTGACGGTCTCTCATTACTGGTTTAGCGATACGCTAGTAACTCATACTGGTGATATTCAACCCGCTCGAGTCTTGCTGATTTAAGTGCCGTGCGAGGTCTGCCACTCACGGGCGGCCGACCGATTCCATTTAGTCGTTGCTCCTAGTATCGTCGGTTCGCTTCTCGGATTTAATGCCGCGACTTCCTACTGATCTGCGTGAACAATATCTGGATCGGTACGCTATCATGCGTGGTAGTCGCTGGGATTTGTCAAGTGTGTGCGAGGTCTTCAGCTCTGTACTGCTGGTACGTGCCTTACTTTATATTAACTGATGCGCGGCTCCCCCTATTATCCGCTCAACCTCCTGTTAGAGAAGAATTGATAGCTAATATCCGGGTATATCCAGCGCTGTTGAATTCGTAGTCCTGT
>JABUQX010045391.1:2500-5000 GCA_015478945.1 Trachelipus rathkii | reverse complement strand
TTATTATTCTACTGTATATATTATTATTATTATTATTATTATTATTATTATTATTAATTTATTTGATTATTATTATTATTCATTATTATAGCCCAATTTTATAAGCTTTATTGGTAAACTTGTTCGGATTAGCGATTAACCTTTTTAGTGCTTTATTGTGTTTAAATTGGAGAAAGCAGATGATGAATAATGCTTAAGAGAAAAATAACTTATTTAAACGGTCTAAGTGTCGAAGTGTAACTCTTGCAGTTATTGAGTGTGATGCCTCACATGTACTTCCCATGAAAAAAAGGCAGAGCCAAGCTGACTTGAGCACCTATGAGGCCCCATCTTATCAAGTTACTTTCTGTCTGTTTCAAGAGCAAGAGGCAGTTATTTCTGTGGTGCAATAGCAGCTGATGCACAGCGGAAAGACTTTGAATGCTCCCAATGTAAAAAAAAAAAAAAACCTTCAGCTTTTACAAGGTACTGCTTATTTTTACCTTTTCCTTTAGATCCTTCAATTGCTGTGTACTGCAATTGAAGGAGGGTCAAAGCGGGGCCGGAGCTGCTCAACAGACAGTGAGACACCCAGCAAAAGGCGTCAAACCATCATTCTTCAGTCTATGTCGAAAATATTTAAACAGAAGAGAGCTCTTGAGTTGCTTTATAACTACGGTAAGTGTTTTATTTTAACTACAGGTTAACTATAAATGGTGTCACAATTAACAGATTAAAAAACTAACAGAATACAGTCCATACAAAAATTTTCGAATTTAAAATACCAAGTTTCATTTGTCATTAATATCATTTCTCATCAAATATTTTTGCTTCTAGATTTCTGCTACATGACATTTGGCCAATTAACATTGTGGAGTCTGAGTTCTTTGTCGAATTCCTGTCCTACCTGAACTCTGATTTCCACCTACCCTCCAGAAGAAAAGTGATGAGGGATCTTGATGTCATGCATAATAAGGAAGGCTGATTTAACCAACATTTTATAAGGGCCAGTTATGTGGCCACAACCGGCAGACAGCTTGGACTGGGCAAGAACAACAGGAGTTTCAGGGGATAGACGCGTATCACTGGATTTAGTTGTAATACTTTGAAGCAGAGAGAAGTGTCTTGTCCTTGCCTCTTGAGAGGAGTTATCTGTATTCTCAGACCAGCACAGATCCTAGCCAACAATATTACCGATATTCATAAAAAAATTTGACAGTTTGAAGAATAGGCCGAGTAAAAAATACAGCTATACAATACGTAATGCTAAAAAAAATATAACTCCAATTGAATAAGGAAACAACAAAAATTAAAAAAATTTATATTCAGGTGCCTGCATTACAACAGATAATGATGCAAATTTCTGTGCAGCCTTTCGGGTAGATGCTCATGCAGAAACGGGTGACGAAGAGAAAGAAGAACAAGGCACCGATTGCAGAGATAGTGGTTGCGCTTGAAGAGATGGAGCAAGATTAGTGGACACAGAGGTTCTTGCAGACAAACCTCTCGCTAGAAAAATTGCTTAAAGAACATATGCACTTTAAGCCTAACTGAAACATCGCCGCGTTGCATTTCGTACAACATTAAACCATCTTGGCTACTAAGGAATGTTTTCAATGTTTCCTCGCTGGGTCCTCTGGTACCCAAGATCCATTTATAAGCAGGAATTGTGGAGATGCCCACAAACAGAAACTGCTTTGCAGAGAATTAAGAAGGAATTGGGAAACAAAGCTTAAAACACCAAGTTGTTAATCGCTGGAACTCCTTATACGATTCTATAAAAGACCTGTTTAAGAACCATTTGTGGTCGCATGACACAAATCGCAACAACATTTTAGTGGAGCAAAATCCTTGTCTTCCAGTATTTAATAAAAGTAATAAGGAGGTAATTGCGGAGTACATCGAAAAAATGACGCCTATTGCTGTTAGACTTGATATGTTGTTGAAGGAAGAGAAGAATGCGTACGCGGGAGTCTATTGCCTAATCTCTTCCTCCTCAAGGACAAGATCGGGGAAAATGCAACGAGAGGTGGAAAATTTAACTATGCCAAAAACTTAGCTCAAACTACTTGCTAAAGCAAACCCAAAGGCAAACAAAGGGAAAGAAAAGAGCTTTGAACCGAGGTTTAGCAGTATCTTTGATGATTTTGATTTGCTTATGGCAACAGCTCTGCATCCTTACTTCAAACTCGGAGTGGTACGTAGGTTAAATGAGGGGAAGTACTAAGCTACCAAGACCAGGATACTGGAGGAAATAAAGTGTAATATTGGAGCGAATCTTACTTGTAAACATTAAGGCACTGAAGGTGATGGGACAGAGTCTGAAAGTGACCCAATTATGGTGAGTTATTTTTATAATTATACAAACTTCAAGCACTCTCTTGTATTATTATTATAGTATATATAATAATATATATATTATATGTATATATATATATTATATTATATATATATATATATATATATATATATATATATATATAATTATATTAATAATATATATATATAAATATATTTATTT
>JABUQX010045390.1:25000-60096 GCA_015478945.1 Trachelipus rathkii | reverse complement strand
CGCTGGAGATTGAAGAAAAAGTGATTGAGTCAGTAAACGAATGTCTGAAGGAGAGAAATGGGAGCTTGGCGACGCGAGAATAAAGGTGCATAATAAGAGAGAATGGCGGGGTTTTTGTGAAGGGGTATGGCTGTAGCCCACTCTGGGTCAAGGGATGAACCCTTTCACTGACTACCACAATGAGGGTCCATCGCAGTCCTGTGAAGCTATAGGTGGATTTTCTGACTGCGACGAGTCCTTACTAATTAATGGCACAGAGGGGGCGGTTCGATCTCCCTTTTTACCATATTCTTCTACTGCTTTTCTTTCTGATGCCTTGTTACGCACCTTACCACTAGTCTTGGGGAGAAAAAGGTAGATGAAGAATATATATATATATATATATATATATATATATATATATATATATAAATATATATATATATATATATATATATATATATATATATATATATATATATATATATATATACGGTATATATAGATATATTTATATATTTATATATATATTTTACGTTTTATATATATATATAAGATATATAGCAGCAGAAGAGATAGCATATATATATATATTATATATATATATATATACGGTATATATATAAATATATATATATATATATATATATATATATATATATATATAAGTAGTGAGTTATACTCAGAGGTATATATGTATATATATAAATATATATATATATATATATATATATATATATATATATATATATATAATAATCAGATCATGTGAAATGTAATAATTATATGCCCTAGAGCACTAATAAAACTTTTTATTAAGTACTAAACTCTACTTTATATATTGTATACCTTCTTTTAACATATTGTATTTACTGTATTTTAATGCTAAATACCCTAAAAAGACTTGATATATAAGAAAAAAAAGTAATTTTAAAAAAAAACAAAAAAAAACAAAATTTTGGCCTTTGGTTTAACTGTTTATTATTAAATTAGCTATACGTAATAAAAATGTTAATAATAATAGGCTACATAAAATAAGAATAATAATGGTGGCCCAATTCACCCCATCATCAATTTTTATTGGGGGGATGAATCGGGCCAAGTTAGGCCCAGCGATTTAACCACTATGCACTGTTTGGAACAAAAAATTTAGTTTGCCAGTTTAAAGCTAACATACTCAACTGTATACACTGAAAAAATAATTAAAATCTGTCCATAACTTTTCATTTAAAACAAAGTTAAAAAAAAAACTCGCATTTTTCAAATGTGAAATTCTATTTAAGGACATTTTATACACTAATTTATTATTTTTTTTTTTAAATTATAAAAACTCTCTAGAATTAAAGATAATCTAAATAAAACTTGTAGTACTACCACGATGAGCAAAAATAAATTTTTTTATTTATTTAGTCACCCAGCTCGACGCTATATAACAGACTGCCGGATATCCAGTATCCGGCTAATTCACTATCCGATATCCGGCTGGATATCCGGTAACTTAGCCGGATATCCGGTATCCGGCTATCCGGCTAATTCACTATCCGGCCCATCCCTAATAATTATACATAAAATAAGAATAAAAATGTGGTGGCCCAATTCACCCCTCTCATAGGACAAATTTTGACACTTTTTGGAATTCGTATTTTTCATATAAATTTCATTTTTTATTTTAATTTTTACTTAATATAAGTAACTTTATTATATTAAAATTAGCTATGCATAATAAAAATGTCAATAATAATATATTATATAAGAATAACAATGGTGGTCTGATTCACCCCATTATCAATTTTTATGGTGGGGTGAATTGGACCAAGTTAGGCCCAGGGATTTAGCCACTAGTACTGTTTGTCTGAACAAAAATTTATTTTTTGCAATTTCCAACATAGAAAGTGACTGAAAAATAATAAACCATCGATGCTATAACAAAATATCTGAAATTTTTTTCAAAAGTGAAATTCTACTGGCATTTTATACTCTTAATTTATTATATTTTTAAAAATATGTGTCTCTTAGAATTAAATATAATCTAAATAAAGCTTGGTGGCTATTAAATGAGCCAAAAAAAAAAAAATTTTAATTTATTTTATTTGTTTAGAGTATTTGTTTTAACTAAGTTGTCCCGGTCACCCCGACGTGCTATATATATATATATATATATATATATATATATATATATATATATATATATATATATATATATATATATATATATATATATATATATATATATATATATTGACTGAGGCGGGCGAGACCCCGCATTTTTAGGAGGGGGGATTCTGTCCACTCTAAATAAAATAAAAGTTTTAAAAAAATAATTTTCGCTTCATAAACATAAGAAAAACGGTAGTACTGCAAGTTTTATTTAGATCATCTTTCATTCTAGAAAGTCTTTATATTTTTAAAAATATAATAAATTAGGGTACAAAATGCCCTTCAATAGAATTTCACTTTGAAAAATTAGTTTTTATTAACTTTGTTATAAAATGAAAAATTGTGGATGGATTTTAATTATTTTTTCAGTGTATACACTCGAGTATGTTAGCTTTAAACTGGCAAAGTAAATTTTTGATCCAAACAGTATTAGTGGCAAAATCACGGGCCTAACTTGGTCCGATTCACCCCACCGTAAAAATTGATGAAGGGGTGAATCGACCACCATTGTTTTTCGTATTTTACGTATTATTATTGACGTTTTATTACATATAATTAATTTTAAATATAATAAATAGTTACTTTCTATATTAAGTAAAAATTAAAATAATATATGAAATGGGTCATTTATATAAAAGAAATTATCAAATGTGTACTTTTTGAGTTAGAGGTGAATCACCACCTTATTTTTATTCTTATTTTATGTATCATTATTGACATTTTTATTACTTATTTCGAATTTTAATATGATAAATAATTATTATAAGTAAAAATTAAAATATAAAATTGAATTTATACGTAAAAGATTAATTTAAACAGATGGTCCGATTCACCTCTCAATGGTGGTCCGATTCACCCCTCCAAGGTCAGGCTGAATGAGCTTTATTAAAACTTTAATAAAACTTTTATTATTAGAATTATATTATTATTTTTTGTGCCTATTACCTACTATATGGCCTTGAATTTCAGAAAAAATTCCAAAAAGTGCATTAGGGTCGGGAGACGAAGTTATACCTAAAGTGGTCCAAGTCACCCCGCCTGACGCTATACTGTATATATAAAAGAAAAAAATATTTTGAAACAGTAAGATTTAGGAAATTTGGAGTCCTCATAACTTTTTCAGGCTCATTTTGCAAGCTTTGCATTTTTCCTTTTTTACAGATCATTTCAAATATATATATATATAATTCATGAAAATTGGATGGTGCCACTAAATGATAGGGATACCCATTGGTCAAATGTTATAAATATGAAATTTGGAGGCCTTTTATTATATATTTAACATTTTTAAAGCAATGTTATAGCTACAACTTTAATATAAACATTTCCTAACAATTTAGTAAAAATAAAAATAACCATTTCCAGAATGGTGGAGTAAAGAAGTAGATAAAATTAGGGATAGGCATAAGTGGCTCAAGAAGCTCAAAAAGTAACATTATAATGGTTTTGAAAATGGAATAAGGAGTTGATTTGGGTTGGCTAAAAGAAGCGGGGATGTTTTTCATTTATTGAACAAGTAGATGTGAGGAAGTTCTTTTCATTATATCAAAACCAAAAGATGAAGAAAAAAGCATGCCATTTAGATATGAAAAAGAACTGTATTTTTTCAGCAACAGAGTGGTTAATTTTTGCAATAGTTTGCCACAAGATATGATTGATAGCTACTCTCTTTCAATAATTATGAAAAAGTTGGATCATTGTAAAGATAATCAAGGCATAGTGTGATTGACTTTGATTTGATTGTGCATGTGTCGATATGCAGAATACTTTGACTTAATCAATGTCAGATCTAGTATCTAGGTTCATTTTGAATCCCTTGCACCAAATGGTTGGTATTTTTCACAATATTTGAGTGTATTATACCTAACATTTTATTAGTTCTATTCCTTGCTTCCAAACACAGATTAGCCACTTTCAGTTTGCTGCTTATAATCACACCAAAATTTTCATCTTGGTCCATAGACTTGAGCCAATCCGCACTTATATCATAGTTAAAATCTTGCATTTGAATACCAAATGAAGAACTTTAGAACTATTTACTATTAAAATACATTTACCAGTTATGTTTACCCATATCTCCTTTAACTATAGAAAACGTTTCCAATTTTTTTATTTTTATTTTTTATTATCCTTGTAACTTGTTTTTGAATCCCAATATCAATTTTATTTTTGTTTCTCTGTGTTGTACTCCCTCCAGCATGATCTTTCCTTAGATGAAACTAAACCTGAGGTGTAAACTATCAAATTCTAATAAGAATCTTAATTACCAAGTGTATTAGGAATGACTGGAGTCGTGGATAAAGATAAAGATTTGGATGATATATCAATAATAATGTGAAAGTCTCACGTTAGTGTTTTGAAGCCAGGAATAGAGCTGGCAATATTAAAAAATGATACACTAATTTTAATTATAAAAGTGTGGAAGTGATCAGTAAGCTCTGTTAATTATTATATTAGCCGACCATTGATTGAGTAGGCTACTGCACATAGGTTTGGGCTTCCTAGGATCTGTATGAAGGATCAAACATTGAATATTCATCATTCAAATGCATTGCTCTTACACATAATTATTTACGTTTGTTCATTTTTGTAGTTGTAATTATAAAAATTGCCTTTTTTTCATATTCAAAGGAAAATAAAATCTTGATAGATTTGTAATACTTAAAAAAGAAAATGTCTAGAGGTACGAGTGCAGGATTTGATAGACATATTACTATATTTTCACCAGAGGGCAGATTATATCAAGTTGGTAAGTAACTATATTTTATTTATTCATTATTTTTTTCTTGTTTTTATTTTAAATAATAGTTGTGGTAATAATGGTGATGGTAGTTTTGTGACATTATTATTACGGTATTATTATTTGTAAAGTATTTTGTTATTTGAAGTCATATTCAGTTCTATGATAATAATAATAATAATAATAATAATAATAATAATAATAATAATAATAATAATAATAATAATAATAATAATAATAATAATAATAATTTTTATTGAGTTAGTCTTTACAATAAATTAAATATAGCTATATATAATAAAGTTTTTAATAATGAATATAGGCCATAAATTATTTAACATTAAGTTCTTTAAAGGCTAAGAAGAACTTTTTGTAGTATACAGCAGTGTTTTCAAGCGCCTTTGGCCTGCTACTGTCTGGTATTATTATAAGTAGTAGCAATAGCAGCCTAGTAGTAACTTGGTAAGAGTAATAGCAGAAGCTACAGTAATTAAAAATAATAATTGAATTTTATTTCATTTAGATTTGTAATAGTGGAGGTTACTATTTCAATACATTTATCATTTTTATTTTCACTAATTATTATTGACAAAAATCAATGGTAACAAAACGTCACCACAACAAGATATACACCAGAAACAGTACTCGCCTACAAAAGTGAAATGTAGTGATTCCACCAAAATAAAAAGTATGAAACGAAATATCTTCTTTTGAATAAATAAAGTAAAGAACTCTTTTGAAATTTTAAGTACCAATTGGTACTTATGAAAATTTATATGATTATTTGAATATTAAAGTTAATACTTAGAAAAATTAACTCTCCTTCTCCGCTCTTCAGAACCTGGCCAGGTTGAGCCACCTCTCCATTATCACTACTATCCCCAATACCTATTCCCTTCTGTCCACCCTCGCTCTCTTTGTCTTTCCATTCATTTTCCGGACTCTTTGGACACCGCACAGCAAAATGGAGCTATGATTGACATATAATGCACCTCCTAATATTCCCAAATGGATCCCTACCATTTAACCTTTTTCCATCCACCCATTTCACACTCCCTCTTCCTGTCCCTTCAGATGCCACCTCTCTGATATCGCTAATGCTATCAGCTTCCCCTTTCTGCTACCTTTACCCTAACCTCAATTTGTCTTCCAAATCCCTAACAAATATTCACCAATGCATCCTGAAAGGTCCTAAACTCCCACTCTCCTTTCCCACAATAGGCTAATACCATTTGTTTCTGATTCACTCCAATATTTTATGTCCACCTCTAAATCTACTTTCCTACTATCTTACATTTTTGCTCTTTATATCCTCGCACCTATTCACATATTCTCTCATTGTTTCATCACTTTTACGCTTGATATAAAAATACTCACATAACCTATCATACTGATCTCGCTGCTTTTCCTTTCCATACTTCTCATCCAACTTATTAAAAATAGCATTCATTCCTTCCCTCTTACTCAAGTTTTTCCATTCCAAACCACATACACATTCAAATGCTTTCATGCCTAGGCTCAACAAAATTTCCCTTGCTGGCTTCTCATACTCCTCTCCGCACACATTGTACCACAATTTCACCCTTTCTTTCCATAATTCATACACCTCGTTATTCATTTCACCATAAAACCAGGACACACCCTTCGCACTCTTCTGTCAACTATTTGTCCTTTCTTATCACCCTCACTTCCACCGGCCTCATCCTTTCCCATGTTTCCTTACCAAAACACCAACACACCAAACCAAACAACAACAGTTTCTCACTATACACCATCAGAGCCGTCTGCGAACTACGCTCTGCTACCACTAATAAAAATCAATGGTAACAAAACGTCACAACAAAAAGATATACACCAAAAACAGTTCTCACCTACAAAAGTGAAATGTAGTGATTCCTCCAAATTAAAAAGTATGAAACAAAATATCTTCTTTTGAATAAATAAAGTAAAGAACTCTTGAAATATTAAGTACCAATTGGTACTTATGAAAATTTATATGATTATTTGAATATTAAAGTTAATACTTAGAAAAATTAACTCTCCTTCTCCGCTCTTCAGAACCTGGCCAGGTTGAACCACCTCTCCAATAAATTGAACAGGATTCCAATAATCCTCAGAAATCAAAAACATTTATTGTTACTGTAACAACACTTTAAATTCCAATTAATTTTTACCGTCCATTAAATAAACTTAATTCAGTCCATTTGAATTATATGATTACTGGAAAGACAAATATATATCACCATTATACTAATTTAAATAAACCCACAAATATCAACTGGACTTAGTCCACCCGGTAACTAACGAAATAAATGTTCCGAAACCCGCCGCATATATCTCCTTGTTCATCTTTATTTGTATCTTCTCCCAACTTCCTTTTGTTCCTCTTCGTTCCTAACATCCGACTTCCAAACTGAAACAAAAAATATCAATTATTATAGTGTAAAATTTATGCTTTAATTTGGGAAACCTGACTTCACAGTGTTACTACTGGACTTCATTGAAAGAAATATTGATTCATATTTTACTTATTAATTTCAGAGTATGCTTTTAAGGCTATAAACCAAGGAGGGCTTACTTCTGTAGCATGTAAAGGAGAGGATACAGCTGTTTGTGTAACACAGAAGAAAATTCCTGTAAGTCTTTGTTCTTTTGTTATAATATTTTTTTAATAATATATGCAATTTTTTTTATTATTATTTTTTTTATACTAAACACACAGGATCATTATGTAAAACATTAAGTGCTATATAGATCATAGTTTTAATCTACTGAGTGATAATCATGAATTTTTGTATTGCTTTTCTCATATATATATATATATATATATATATATATATATATATATAGTATATATATATATATATATATATATATATATATATATATATATATATATATATATATATATATTATTATTATTTATTATTATTATTATTATTATTATTATTAGATATTATTATTATTATTATTATTATTATTATTATTATTATTATTATTATTATTTATTATTATTATTATTATTATTATTATTATTATTATTATTATTATTATTATTATTATTATTATTATTATTATTATTATTCTTCCTTCTTCCTCCCCAAGACTGCAGCGAAAGAAAGAGCAGTAGCAGAGTATATATATATATATATATATATATATATATATATATATATATATATATATATATATATATATTAGTTATATATATATATATATATATATATATATATATATATATATATATATATATATATATATACAGTACACCTCTATATATATATATACATATATATATATATATATATATATATATATATATATATATATATATATATATATATATATATATATATATATATATATATATATATATATATATATATATGGAGTGAGAAAGGTAATAGTAATCTTTGTATATAGTAAGGGAGAAAAGGGGAACTGTAGAAATTTAGGAATAAGTTTATTGAGTGTTGTAGGAAGGTATATGATGGTATTTTTGGTCGAAAGAAGCGCCGAGTGACTGAGGGACTGATTGGTGAAGAACAAGGCGCTTAGGGAGTGGTAGAGGATGTGTGGATCAAATCTTTACATTAAAACAAATGATTAGAAAATGAGGGAGAAGAAGAATAAATTATATTTAGGTTTTATGGATTTCAACAGGCGTTAGGATAGAGTTAATAGGGAAGCCTATGGCAGGTATTAGATATATGGTATTGGTGGTGTAGGCTTCTGAATGGAATCAAAAGTATATGACGATAGTGAAGCGTGTGTAAGAATAAATGGTGTCAATGGTGATTGGTTTAGATTAATAGCGGAGTGAGACAGGGTTGTGTTATGTCTCCTTGGTTATTCAATGTGTATATGGATGGGGTTATGAAAGAATTCGGAGGTGGGGATGGCAGAAATGTTAATGATGGAGAATGGAGAGGAGTGGAGGGTGCCCTACCTTATTGTATGCGGATGATTTGGTTCTGTGGCGAGTCTGAAGAGAGCTTGAGAGGTTGGTAGAGGATTGGTAGGGTATGTAAAAGGAGGGGTTTGAAAGTAAACGTAGATAAGAGTAAGGTTATGGTTGTGAGTGAGGACAGTCCTCAGTGTGAAGTTATGTTAGATGATGAGCAGCTGGAGCAAGTGTCTGAGTTTAAATATTTAGGGTATGTGTTGGATGAGAAGGGAACGGATGATGCAGAGTGTAGTAGGAAAGTTGTGAATGGCAGGAAGGTGGCTGGTGCAATTAAATCGTTGGTGAATGTAAAGGGACTAAGTCTTGAGTGCGCTAGAGTCTTACATGAGGGTATGTTGTTACCTGTGTTATTGTATGGTAGTGAGACTATGGTCTGGAATAAGAAGTATAGATCTAAAGTTCAATGTGTTCAGATGGACAATCTTAGGGGCATGCTAGGTGTGAAAAAGAATTAATAAAGTGAGGAATGAACGTATTAGAGAGTTGTGTGGTGTGAAGAAAGGGGTAAATGAGATAATAAATGAAAGTATGTTGAGATGGTTTGGTCATGTGGAAAGGATGAATGAAAGTCGGTTGGTTAAGCGGATGTATAGTGGAGAGTGTGTTGGGAACCGACCTGCTGGGAGACCGAAGAGAAAGTGGATTGAGTCGGTGAACGAATGTCTGAAGGAGAGAAATGTGAGTTTGGCAGAGGCGAGAATAAAGGTGCATGATAGGACAGAGAATGGCGGGGTTTTGTATGGGGCATGGTTGTGGGCCCACCTGGGCCAGGATGAACCCTTACATTGACAGATTTACCATAGTGAGGGTCCGTCGCGGTCCCATGATGCTCTAGGGTGGATTTTCTGACTGCGATGAGTCCTCACTAATTAATGGTACAGAGGGGCGGTAGGGCTTTTTTGACGTTTGTCATGTTCTCCTACTGCTTTTCTTTTCGATGCTGTGTACAGCACCTAACCCACAATCTTGAGGCAAAGAGGAAGGTGAAGAAAGAAAGAAAGAAAGAAATATATATATATATATATATATATATATATATATATATATATATATATATATATATATATATATAAATATATATATATATATATATATATATATATATATATATATATATATATATATATATAATTTATATATTTATTCCGTTATGCGGATGATTTGGTTCTGTGTGGCGAATCTGGAAGAGAGTTTGAGAGGATTGGTAGAGAGATTTGGCAGGGTATGTAAAAGGAGGGGTTTGAAAGTAAACGTAGATAAGAGTAGAAATATGGTTGTGAGTGAGATATCCTCAGAGTATCCGGTTGTTGTTAACTCAGTGGAGCAAGTGTCTGAGTTTATTTAGGTATGTGTTGGATGAGAAGGAACGGATGATGCAGAGTGTAGGAAAGTTGTGAATGGCAGGAAGGTTGGTGTTGTAACTAAATCGTTGGTGAATGTAAAGGGACTAAGTCTTGAGTGCGCTAGAGTCTTACATGAGGGTATGTTGTTACCTGTGTTATTGTATGGTAGTGAGACTATGGTCTGGAATAAGGGCAGTAGATCTAAAGTTCAATGTGTTCAGATGGACAAATCTTAGGAGCTAGGTGTGGAAAGAATTAATAAAGTGAGGAAATGAACGTATTAGAGTTGTGTGGTGTGAAGAAAGTAAAAGGGAGAATAAATGAAAGTATGGAGAGATGGTTTGGTCATATGGGCTGGATGAATAGATAGCCGTGCCGGTTAAGCGGATGTATAGTGGAGAGGGTGTTGGGAACCTGACCGCTGGGGAGACTGAAGAGGAAGTGGATTGAGAGCCGGTGAACGTTGGCAGAGGCGAGATTAAAGGTGCATGATAGAGAATGGCGGGGTTTTGCATGGGGGCATGGTTGTAAATATTCATCTGCCATGGGATGAACCCCACATTGACGTGACAATTATAGTAAGGGTCCGTCGCTGTCCCTTGATGCTCTAGGGTGGATTTTCTGTCTGTGACGAGCTTCCTCACTAATTAATGAAACAGAGGGGGCGGTAAGGCTGGGCTTTCTTTTCGACGTTTGTCATGTTCTCCTACTGCTTTTCTTTTCCGATGCTTGTACAGCACCTTACCCCCAATCTTGGGGCAAAGAGGAAGGTGAAGAAAGAAAGAAAGATATATATATATATATATATATATATATATATATATATATATATATATATATATATATATATATATATATATATATATATATATATATATATATATATATATATATATATATATATATATATATATATATATATATATATATATATTATTATTATTATTATTATTATTATTATTATTATTATTATTATTATTATTATTATTATTATTATTATTATTATTATTATTATTATTATTATTATTATTATTATTATTATTATTATTATTATTATTATTATTATTATTATTTATTTTATTATTATTTATTTTTATTATTATTATTATTATTATTATTATTATTATTATTTTTATTATGATTATTTTTATTATTATTATTATTATTATTATTATTATTATTATTATCATCTTCCTTCTTCCTCCCCAAGACTGGGGGTAAGGTGCGTAACATGCATCAGAAAAGAAAAGTAGTAAAGAATATGACAAGTCGAAAAGAAAGCCCAGCCTTACTGCCCCCTCTATACCTATTAGTGAGAACTCGTCACAGTCAGAAAATCCACCCTAGAGCTTCACGGGACCGCGACGGACCCTCACTATGGCATATCGTCATGTAGGGTTCATTCCTTGGCCCAGGTGGGCCACAACCATACCCCCTCACAAAACCCCTCCTTTCACCCCTATTATGCACCTTTATTCTCGCCTCTGCCAAACTCACCCCTCTCTCCTTCAGACATTCGTTCACTGACTCAATCCACTTTTTCTTCGGTCTTCCAGCCGGTCGATTCCCAACACACTCACCACTATACATCCTCTTAACCAACCGACTGTCATTCATCCTTTCCATATGACCAAACCATCTCAACATACTTTCATTTATTCTCTCATTTACCCCTTTCTTCATACCACATAACTCTCTAATACGTTCATTCCTCATTTTATCAATTCTTTTTCATACCTAACACGCCCTTAAGATTGTCCATCTGAACATGTTGAACTTTAGATCTATACCTCTTATTCCAGACCATAGTCTCACTACCATACATTAACACAGGTAACAACATACCCTCATGCAAGACCCTAGCGCACTCAAGACTTAGTCCCTTTACGTCCACCAACGATTTAATTGCACCAGCCACCTTCCTGCCATTCACAACTTTCCTACTGCACTCTGCATCATCCGTTCCTTTTCATCCAACATATATCCTAAATATTTAAACTCAGACACTTGTTCCAGCTGCTCACCATCTAACATAACTTCACACTGAGGACTGTCTTCTCTTACAACCATAACCTTACTCTTATCTTTCACTCTTTTACACACCCTTCCAAATCTCTCTACCAATCCTCTCAAACTCTCTTCAGATTCACCACATAAAACCAAATCATCCGCATATAATAGGTAGGGCACCCTCCACTCACCTCCATTCTCCATCATTCTAACACCATTTCCTGCCACCCCATCCATATACAAATTGAATAACCAAGGGGACATAACACATCCCTGCCTCACTCCGCTATTAATATTAAACCAATCACCATTGACACCATTTATTCTTACACACGCTTCACTATCGTCATATATACTTTTGATTCCATTCAGAATCCTACCACCAACACCATACATTGCAAACACCTGCCATAGGGCTTCCCTATTAATCCTATCATGCGCCTGTTGCAAATCCATAAAACCTAAATACAATTTATTCTTCTCCCTCATTTTCTCAGTCATTTGTTTCAATGTACAGATTTGATCCAAACACCCTCTACCACTCCTAAACGCACCTTGTTCTTCACCAATCAATCCTTCACGCACTCGACGCACTCTTTCGACTAAAATACCAGCATATATCTTCTCTACAACATTCAATAAACTAATTCCCCAATAATTTCTACAGTTCCCCTTATCTCCCGTACCCTTATATAAGGGTACTATTACTGCTCTCCTCCAATCCCCGGAACTATAGCCTCCATAAATGCTTTATTACACAACTTTCAAATCCAATCAATCACCATCTCGCCTCCGTTCTTGATCACTTCACCAGTTATTTCATCTGTACCTGCAGATTTACCATTCTTCAACTTTCTCACTCTACCCATTACCTCCTCCTTGCTAATGACCTCATTCCCAAAATACATATTCCTTCCTATCACCATCTAACCCACACACATTCACTATCACCTCTTCATTATTGCCAATGTTATGCAGATTTTCGAAGTGTTCCCTCCACACTCCCCTCACATCCATTTCATCAGTTACTAAAGCACCATCTCTATTCATTATTCTAAGCAGATTCCCCCTATTCTCATTCTTAACTTTTCACGCTTCCTTCCAGAAGAGCTTCCTATTGCCTTGAAAGTCCCCATTCATCCTCCTTCCAAACTGTTCATTTACCTCTTCTTTTTTTCCCCTTTTACGTATGCACCTTTTTAGCTTCCTTTTTTTCCCCCCCTTATATAATTCCAAACATCTTTCTTTTGAAACCTCATCATTGGCTTTTAGTACATTCAACCACTTCTTTTTTACTTTTAACCGCTTGCATCACATCATTCCACCACTCACTGTTAACATTCTTACTTTCTACTTTATCACATCCACATACTTCTTATGCACACTGCTAACAACCGCTTGCTTCATTTGCTTCCAGTTTTGTTTAGTTTCAACTTGTTCACTTTCAACTGGTTTACTTATCCTTCTTCCCATGTTCACTTAACTTCTCACACTTAATTCTATCCACTTCTTCCTTATCACCTTCCTCTCCACCCAAGCTCCCACTAACTTAATTTTTCATAAAACAACATAATGATCCGATAATCCCATTCCTAATCCCCTCACTAATTTAATATTCAACACATACTTCAACATCTCCTTCTTCCCAACACAAAATCAATCATACTTTTCTTTTCGATAATTTAACTAATTCACTTTATAATTTTCTTTATATAAAGTCTAAATTGATTTACACTATAAAACGTTATAAAACATTTCCTTATTAATTATGATTTGAGCTATTTTAAAACCTGACTTTGTATATATATAATTTTTTATTAAGAGAAATAAACATTTTGATAATAATTTGTAACGTTTATTTTGTTTGTTTGCCTTTTTTGCAGGATAAACTTCTTGACCCAAAAACAGTCACTCATATGTTTCCTATGACAAAAAATATTGGCTGCTGTATGACAGGGATGCTTGGTATGTCACACTTAAAATCCATATTAAGAACTTTTTTTTTCTTCTTTTTTTTTATCTTCATATATTGCAAAACCAAATTTTTAGCAGAAGGAATAAATTATAATAAAGTTGAGATGTTTTGCATCACAACTTTTAATATAATACAGTATAAAAATTAAAGTTGAGACAAAGCTTTCGTTGGATCCAAACCCTAGCCAATTGATGTATTGCCATTTAATATGAACCTTAATTATTATGTGATAATTTTAAGACAACAGTTACAGTGGATACGAATTTGAACAAACTTTTATTCTGACATATTCAGTAATTTAATTCATGTATACATAGAATTAAAATTAGTTTGGAACAGTTCAGTATTTGCCAAAAGTTTGTTTACTTTTAAAAATTTTAAGCTTTGATGAAATTACATTTATATAATAATAAAACAAAATGAAGAATTCGTCGGAATACTTATCACTGTAACCATTGGCTAATTAGCTAAATACGTCTTATTCAGAATTTTATAAGAAAAGATTTTAATCGTTTGGCATTAGGTATGCAAATTCCTATAAAATAAACGCTTATTATTATTATTATTATTATTATTATTATTATTATTATTATTATTATTATTATTATTATTATTATTATTATTATTATTATTATTGTAGTTAATGATTTCCTAATTTTAGATGTGCTTCAATTTTCTTCTCGATAAACATGTTAATATTTTAAATGTATTTTATTTAAATATATTTATTTATATACATTTAAATATATTTTATGTTTATATATATTTTATACATTTGAATATCGCAGCTGATTCTAAGTATCAAGTGATGGTTGCACAACATGAAGCTCGTAATTTCAGGTACAAATATGGATACGAAGTCCCTATCAATGTTTTGTGCAGGAGAATTGCGGACATCAATCAGGTCTATACCCAGAATGCGGAAATGAGACCTCTTGGTTGTAGTAAGTCTTTGTTTTTTGTTATTAGTAACTTTAATACATCTTCACATTAGTATTTAAATCCTTACCGTAATTTTAGAGTAAATTATATACATTGTTTTTGGGTGTAAATATTGAATGAATTTCATGTACTTTGATCTGCATCATTCTTACAGTACAATATGACAATGGATCTCAATGGTGCAGTCTTTTCTAAAGCACTATTTTCAGATTCGTTAGTTGTTTTTATTCAGTATTTCTACACTCCTTTGTCGGGTTTAAGTTTATTAGGCTATATTATTATCTTCCTCCTGTCCCTAGATTGGGGGTGAGGTGTGTAGCAGATACCTGAACAGAAAAGTAGTAGAACATGACGCAAGTCGAAAAGAAAGCCCTCCCCCTCCCTTTACTGTCCCCTTTATACCCCCAGTGAGAACTCGTCGCAAACAGAAAAATCCAACCTGAGGCTTCACGAGATTGAGACGGGCCCTCACTGTGGTACCTTGTTAATATGGGGCTTATCACCTGGGCAGGGCCCACAAAACCCCGCCATTCACTCCTGTTATGCACATTTTTTCTCGCCACTACCAAACTCTCATTTCTTACCTTCAGGCATTCATTTACTGACCCACTCCGCTTTTTCTTTGGTCTCCCAGCCGGTTGATTCCCAGCACACTCACCACTATGCATCCACTTTACCAACCGTCTATCATCCAGCCTTTTCATATGACCAAACCATCTCAATGTACTCCCTTTTTCACACCACACAACTCCCTGATGTGTTCACTCCTCATTTTATCAATTCTCACACTTAACACGCCCCTAAGATTGTCCATCTGAACACTTTGTACCTTAGATCTATACCTCTTATTCCAGACCATAGTTTCACTTCTATATATTAACACAGGTAACAACATACCCTCATGCAAAACCCTAGCACACTCAAGGACTTAGTCCCTTCACATCCATCAAGGATTTAGTTGCATCAGCCATCTTCCTACCATTTACAACTTTCCTCTTACATTCTTCATCGTCCTTTCCCTTTTCATCCAACATATATCCTAAATATTTAAACTTCGATACTTGCTCCAGTTGCTCACCATCTAAAATGATTTAACACCGCGGACTCTCCTCACTAATTACCTTAATCTTATCTACATTTACTTTCAAAACCCTCCTTTTACACACCCTGCCAAACCCCTCTACCAATCCTCTCAAACTCTTTTCAGATTTACCACACAAAATCAAGTCATCCACATACAATAAGCAGGCACCCTCCACTCTCTTCCATTCTCCATTATTCTAACATCTTCCGCTGCCACTCCCACCTATAATTCTTTCATAACCCTATCCATATACAAATTATGTAACCAAGGAGACATAACACATCCCTGCCTCACTGCTATTAATATTAAAACAATCATTTTCGACTCCATTTATTCTTACACAAGCTTCAATATCGTCATACTTTTGATTCCATTCAGAAGCCTACCACCAACACCATATATCACTAACACCTGCCACAGAGCTTCCCTAATAATCCTGTCATATGCCTGTTGCAAATCCATAAAGCCTAAATACAATTTCTTCTTCTCTCATTTTCTCAATCATTTGTTTCAGTGTAAAAATTTGATCCACACATCCTTTACTTCTAAATGCACATTGTTCTTCACCAATCAGTCCTACAGTCACGACGTACTCCTTTAACCAAAATAACAGCATATATCTTCCCTACAACACCCGATCAACAAATTCCCCTATAGTTCCTACAGTTTCTCTTATCCCCCTTACCCTTATAGGGTACCGTTACTGTTCTCCTCCAATCTCTTGGAACTACAACCTCCATAAACGCTTTGTTACACAACTTCCAAATCCATTCAATCACCATATCGCCTCCATTTTTTATCATTTCACCAGTAATTCCATTTATACCTGCAAATTTACGATTCTTCAACTTTCTCACTCTACCCATTACCTCTTCCCTACTATGACCTCATCCCCAAAATACCTAATTTCTTCTTGCACCATTAAACCCATATATAATCATTATCACTTCTTCATTACTGCCAATGTTTTGCAGATTTACGAAGTGTTCCCTCCACACTCTTCTCAATCTATTTGATTATTTACGAAATCACCATCTCTATTCATTATTCAATGCGGATTCCCCTTATTCTCATTCTTAACCTTTCACGCTTCCTTCCAGAAAAGCTTCCTATTCCCTTGTAAGTCCCCATTCATCCTTCTTCCAAACTTAATTTTTCTCATGTTGCCTATTACGTATGCAACTTTTAGTCTTCCTTTTTTTTCTCCTTACATAATTCCAAACTTATTTCTTTTGAGACCTCATCATTTCCCTTTAGCACATTCAACCACATCTTATTTTTACTTTTAACTGTTTGCATCACCTTTTCATTCCACCATTCACTGTTGAGACCAATTTAAGCACACCCACGTACTTCTCTTGCACTACTAGCAAAGGCGTCCTTCATTTGTGCCCAGATTTGTTCAGTTTCATTTTTTTCACATTCAATGATTTATTTTCAAGCCTTCTTAAATACTTTTCTTAATAAAGAATAACTTAGAAAGTAATAACTTTGTTCACTTAACTTCTCACTCTTAATTCTTCCAATTTCCTTACACCTCTTTCCACTAACTTAATCTCATATAAAACAGCATAATGATCCGATAATCCCATCCCCAGCCCCCTTACCGATTTAGCATTCATCACATACTACATCATCTCCATCTTCAACAACACAAAATTAATCATACTTTTCACTTCGACACCATCTCTACTTACACCAACTCTAGTATACTTATGAATACTCTTGTGTTTGAAGAAAGTATTACTTACACACACACACACACACACACACACACACACACACACACACACACACACACACACACACACACACACACACACACACACACACACACACACACACACACACACACACACACACACACACACACACACACACACACACACACACACACACACACACACACACACACACACACACACACACACACACACACACACACACACACACACACACACACACACACACACACACACACACACACACACACACACACACACACACACACACACACACACACACACACACACACACACACACACACACACACACACACACACACACACACACACACACACACACACACACACACACACACACACACACACACACACACACACACACACACACAAACCGACACACACACACACACACACACACACACACACACACACACACACACACACACACACACACACACACACACACACACACACACACACACACACACACACACACACACACACACACACACACACACACACACACACACACACACACACACACACACACACACACACACACACACACACACACACACACACACACACACACACACACACACACACACACACACACACACACACACACACACACACACACACACACACACACACACACACACACACACACACACACACACACACACACACACACACACACACACACACACACACACACACACACACACACACACACACACACACACACACACACACACACACACACACACACACACACACACACACACACACACACACACACACACACACACACACACACACACACACACACACACACACACACACACACACACACACACACACACACACACACACACACACACACACACACACACACACACACACACACACACACACACACACACACACACACACACACACACACACACACACACACACACACACACACACACACACACACACACACACACACACACACACACACACACACACACACACACACACACACACACACACACACACACACACCTCTTTTCTCTCAGAAATCAATCACCCTCCTACCTTTCTCATTTTCTCTCGTCACCCCAAATTTACCTGTTCAACCATTTAGATCGCCCTACACAATCAATCTAAAGCTCCTACTCACCCCATCTAAAACATCATTCAGATTAATCCAGAAAGTCGCACTCTCCTCAACATCACCTTCAGATGGACCATACGTTACAACCATACATCCCTTGACCTTTTCAAAGTTAAATTTAACCATTAGAATTCTAGTACTCACACAAGCAAAATTCATCATAGCTCTGTGCCACATGTCACTCATTAAAATCGCAACCCCCTCTTCCCCCCTCTCATTCCTCTCCACTCCAGCACACACACTTCACACCACACCACTCCACTCATCTTCACCGTTTCCTTTCATCTTTGTTTCAGTCACAGCGAGCAGATCAAATTTACCCTTTCTAAATACATCCATCACCTCTCTCTTCTTCTTCTCGACATTTATTCCTCTGACATTCCATGTACCCAAATAATTCATACAATTTCACCGAAAGGTACTCACGGCCATGCAATAGCATACCTAGCGAGAGATAAGTGGTAGTGGGCAGCTAATCCAACTATCACTCCCTTCCCAGCAAGAAATAAGTGGTAGTGGGCAGCTAATCCAACTATCACTCCCTTCCCAGCAAGAGATAAGTAGTAGTGGGCAGCTAACCCAACTATCACTCCCTTTAGTCGCCTTCTACTACACTCATAACATACGCTGTAGGAAATTCTTTCTTCCCCACACATAGGAATATAAGTTAATGTCTGTAAGGTGTTGTCTGGAAGAGGAGTGTGTTTATGAACGCAAAAGAGAAAGGCGAACTATTGGCCACTGGAATGTCATAGGAAATATCCTACACACCATAAGCCCAATGGGAGGTACTTCCATCGCTTCGAGTGCGCTACTCTACCTCTATTTTTATCCTCTACTCAATTTTCTTTCAAAGTTTATAGTTTTCTTTATCCCAAAACTTGTTTTATTCGTTATTTACTTTTATTCTGCTTTGGTGTGTAAGTTTTTTAAGGAAACTTCAGAAAAGAGCTCAAAAAACTATCCGGACACACATGGAGGAGGAGTATTATGACTTTTTTGGCGTCTGTATGCCCAGCAACTGTGGATTTGCGGAATCCGTGTGTGCATTTGGGAGAACTGTTTACCAGACATGTTGTCAAGGCTAGGAAACTTGCTAGTTGTTGGAGATTAGATTAATGCATCAACTTAAATCCTGAGCCCATGATTTTGCAATTATCTGTTCACATCCTTACAGTTTAATTACGAGCACCCGGGGATCTTAATCCTATCTGGTTTGGCTCCTGTTGGACTCTCAAAGATGCATACTGCCTTGGACATGTCTCGGGTTCATCTAAAAGCCCATCCACGAAAAGACGAAAGACTGAAGGTGTCATATGTAACCCCCTTTGTTTGCCTAACCGAAGTATCGGTGCACACTGTTTCTAAGATGTTAAGTGTTCCCTATTAGAAGACATGCGAGTAGTAATAAAAGTTGGATATATAGTTTCCAACCCCAACGTACAAGGAAACAATTTCTGAAGAAAGGTTAGAGTGAGTTGTAGGATATGAGGTCTCATAGAAAAATAATGAAAAAGTTGAACTGATAGATTTCTTATATATATTCTGCTTCACTATAGGGTTTTCTCCCAATTCCTTAGATCAGGGGTCTCCAAACTTTTTAGCCTAAGGGCCACGCTGACTCCTCCACTAAGGGCCAAGACCTAGCTATCAATGGGGATATCAATATTTCGTGATTTAGTCAAGTAATAAGGCAATGTGTACCTATAATTTGCAATGAAACAATATCAGTCGTCAAAGAATACAATATAAAACGTCATTATGATACTAAACATTCTGAGGATTACTCCAAATTTACAGGAAGCTTACGGTTAGAAAAATATGAATCTTAGAAATTGCGGGCTGGATTGGTGGTGGAGTACGCGGGCCTGTCTTGGCCCGCGGGTCGTAGTTTGGAGACCTCTGCTTTAGATTATTACTTAACTAACTTCACATATCAATGGTTATGTCCTATTTGAAATATGCAATGTTTTTTATTATTTTCATTTCTTGATAAAATACACAGGCAAACAAATTTTAAGTTTTTTCTGCTCTCTATGAACCGATCTTTGTTTCTTATGTATTTTGTTGCGCTGAATATAAAAATCATATTGGTTTTTGTCTATCATGTCCAGGTTTATTACCTCTATTCGAATTCAGGAAAACATTAAAAAAAATTAAAAATAATGAATTTTTTTTCTTGTAAACAGTGGCAAAAGGGTTGGTAAACAAACAGATGATCTATGTAAAATATGTGTATCTCGCCCGATTAAACATGCTATGAAAATTTAGAGCAAATAAAAAAACTTTTACATTTACGAAATACCCACCCACTTTTTTTTTTTTTAATATATATAAATTTTTTTTTGTCTTATGAAATTTTCAGAGCAGGTATAATTGGGCGAGAGAGAGATTTTTTATTTAGATCATCTGTTTGTATACCCAACCGCTTTGCCGCTGTGTCACAGGGGAAAAAAAAAAAAAAAATTTTTCAGTTTTAATATTTTCATATGAATAGCGTGAAAACTGAATGCGATACGCAAAAACCAATATGATTTTTGGATTCAGCGAAACAAAATACATAAGTTAGTAAAAGAATGTCTGAAGGAAAGTAATGTGAATTTAGCACAAGCTAGAATAATGGTGTGTAATAAGGGTAATGGCTTGGTTTTGTGAGGGTGTGAAGCTTTAGGGTAGATATTGACCGCGAGGAACTCGCACTTAAGGGTTAAGGGTACTTATAGAGGGGGAAGAGGGGTTTCTTTTCATGTTCTTCTACTTAACTATTTTTTCTGGTGCAGGTTTGCGTACCCCACCCTCAATTATTTGCGGGGAGCCGTGGGGAGGCTGATGATGAAAATAAATAAGGAACCAGGAACCAGCTGAGACTGTGTTAGTAAAATTCCACTTAAATCGAAATTACTTTTCATATTTCAGTTCTAAAATCTAGTCATATTTCTATCGCTTACTTGTTGCTCTTATGTTATGGACTTGCTGTCCAAGTTGAAATCATATCTACATTACTGTCGTTGGTATTATGCAAATTTACTTCTTACCGCAGGGAACAGATTTGAAAATAGTTCTTTTCTCTTTATTTTTTTTTCACCTTTTAGGATTAAGAATTTTGAATGGATTGATTGTTTAATTTTTGACTGGATTTATTTTAACTCTTATTATTATTATTATTATTATTATTATTATTATTATTATTATTATTATTATTATTATTATTTTACCAACATTTGTTTATTATTATTATTGGTTTTATTTCACTTGTATTCATTGGTGGTGGGATTGAATACTGCCTTTGTATTTTGATAGCAACGGTGTCATTGGCGAAACAATAGTGCTGGAACCCCCAGCAAAAAACAAGTGTCGGGCCCCACTGATCTTTTATATAAGGTCTTTATATCACTAATGGTTGGGGCCTCTCCGCAAAAACGAACGCGGGACGGGACCCCTTTTTATATATATGGTCTATATCACTAATGATCAGGAGTCCCCCCCCGCGTGAGGTTTGCTGGGGCGGGGGGTCGTTAGTTTCGCAAGAGTTTGGAGCATATATGGTAGATGTAATGTATTTCTAATTTTAGTATGTAAAGTTCTGAGCCTTTTTTTTTTTCTTCATCAGGTATGATTTTAATTGGCTATGATGACGAATTAGGACCATGTGTGTATAAAACCGATCCCGCTGGATACTTCTGTGGGGCAAAGGCGTGTGGGGCAGGAGTCAAACAGACGGAGGTTAATAGTTTCTTGGAAAAGAAGTAAGTTTTTTTTCTACTATTTTATTTTTGCCTATATATATATATATATATATATATATATATATATATATATATATATATTTATATAAATCATACATATATATATATATATATATATATATATATATATATATATATATATATATATATATATATATATATATATATATATATATATATATATATATATATATATATATATATATATATATATATATATTGCAACTCACGAGCATTGCACTATTATTCTAGGTAGGAGGGGAACTCCTCTAGGTAATTGCTACCTGGGATCCGGACGAGGGATCAAACCCTGGCCCTTTGCTTCTTGACTCAGCGACTAAAAAGGAATTAATATTATTATTATTATTATTATTATTATTATTATTATTATTATTATTTTTATTATTATTATTATTTTTATTATTATTCTGGCAATTTATTTTGGTAATAAAATTAAAGCGTGACAATGATAACGTAGCACAATGGTTGAGCGAGTGAGTCGCAAGGCAAAGGACCAGGGTTTGATCTCTTCTTTTCCGGATCGAAGGTAGTAATGTAATTAACTATAGTAGTTCCCATCCCAGAATAGGGCAATGTCGGTCACGTGTGAACCTTTATTTATTTAAATTTAAAAGAAATAAAATAATTGTACTATGGTTAAATAATTGTTATTACAAATTGTTTTGCGTTATGAAACCTTTTTTTTCGGATTTTGATGAATTAATACAAATTAATAGGCGTCGCTGATTGGAGGAGTGCTTAGCCAATCATAATGCGTTTAATGATACTTTATTATACTAATTTTTTTATGCGATCATTAAAAATAAAATAAAATTGTATTACATAAGCATTCTCGGAGCCTGCGTTCATGTTTGTAACAAGCAATAGAGGACCAAGGCTGCTCTCACGAGTTGTTTCCTGATGTGACGTCACTATTCAAAATAATCTTTACGTCATTTCAAGGTAATCGTGATGTCACTCCTTTTCAAAAAGTGTCTGAAAAACGTGGTGAGTTATTGGATAAGTCATCCTTTGTTCGCAGGAAAGCAACTTATGTTTATATTTTTAAATTATTATTTTGGAAGCTTCGTTTTAGTGAAACTCAATTAAGAGTTTGGCGGGTTTATTACGACCCCGGACCCATGAGTTGAAGACTCGTAACTTAAATAAATACGAGTAGTTTATAGGCTGTTTAAGATTACAGAAATGCTACTAATGCGCTCTGAAAGAACTTGACACACCCAGTGAGTAAAACCGTTTGGGAATATATGGAATAAGAAAACTATGTGATTTGTTGACAACAGCATTGCCAGTTTCTTAAAAAAAAATAGCTAGCTTAAGGTAAAAGGATGTTAAATGTATAAATATTTACAGAAAAAAAAAATTCTTCAGATTGTGGGGTTTAATCACTTCTCTCTCCAACTTTTTCATTTGTGTATAAATCAATTTTTTCTTATCATTCCTGGTGTTCCCATTAGATGTGGGGTAGTGGTGAGCGACATACACCGAAAATAGGACAGTTAAATAGAAGAGATGACGTAAGTCGAAAGGAAAGCCCCCACCTTACCATTCTCTCCATACTATGAAGTGAGAGCTCGTCGCAGTAAAAAAAAAAAAATCCTAAGGCTTCACAAGACCTCGACGGACTCTCACTGTGGTATCTTGTATATGTGGGGTTCATCCCCTGGGCCAGGCCACAACCATACCCCTCTCACAAAACCCTGCTATTCACTACTAGTCCTATTATGCAGCTTTCTTCTCGCTTCTTCCTTTCCTTCAGAAATTCCTTTACTTACTCAATCGACTTTTTCTTTGGTCTCCCAGCAGATCGATTCCTAGCACACGTACCGCTATATTTGCATAAAATATTTTTTTCTCCCAAATTTATTTATTTTAATGAAGTGTTTATGGTTACTATGAGATTTTTATCTTTTTTTTTTTAATTTACATTTTAGCCTTTTTCGTCATAGTTGATCTAAACTGATGTGTGTTTCCATGGAAATGTGAAAAGCTTTATACGCCTCACATATTGTATATGGAGTAAATTGAAATTTGAAAATGCGAGAATCGAGGGTTTTTCTTTTTGACATATACTGTCTCTCTCTCTTTCTCTCTCCAATTCCCTTCCCTATTACCTTAATTGTTAATCTATGAGTATTGCAATGAACGTTACCCTTCTCTTTGAACTTTTTTTTTTATATTCGTAACCCTCAAAGAAGTTTGTGAATGTCTCATTCTTACTTTCTCTATTTCTGTTACCCCAGATTAAATCTGTATCCTCACGTTTCCATGCATACTACAGGTTAAGTCAGACTTTTCTTTTTTGATCCTATTAATATTACAATAGACCTTACCCTATCGACGATGGTTCAAATTTCCGAGCGTTAAAGTTTACTCCATCTTTTGTAAGTTATTATTTATTATTTTATTTTGGATTTAGTTTTGACTCTATTAATGACTTATGCGAGAGGACGCTGGTTCAATCCTCCGCGTAGCAGTCTGGGTTATATCTTCCTGGGGGCAAGAATTAAAACTCAGCTGCGAACACGTTGGTGTTGCTGGTTTGGGATAACCGGCCTTAAAGTTCGATTTCCCCTCCCTCTTAGAAGGGGATAAAGCACGTTAAAAGGAAGATTTTTTTTTTTTTAATGAGAAATACTTAATTGTTGGTCCTTATTATCTTGAGACGTTCAGTCAGTATCCTTGTATGCAAAAAAAAAAAAAAATTCAAATTTTTAGCAGTGTCTGAATCATGTATTCTTAATGTAACTAAATTTGGAAGGCGTGTGTACTGGATTTGTAAAAGCTTAGCAATGTATTAATCTTGTAGTACAAGGTGGTCTAACTATGGCTTCTGGTTGATTTTTTAATATATATATATATATGCAACTCTTAAGGATATATGTATATGAAAAAATATATGTATATTGGAAATCTTTGCCTAAGGTACAACATTTTAACATTTTGGTATTCCTTTAAAGAGTTTTAGGGCAAAAAAAAAATCAAAGCTAAATTTCTATAGTGACTTCCGCTAAAGTTTTTAACTTTATCAGTTTAATTTATTGAAGTTAACTTTTGGATTAGATGTGCCGGTCACTGTTTTATTGATAAGTTTGTGAAAGAATATATAATTTATTTTTATCATCTAGTTTAATAAGTATCAATTTTCTTTAAAAGATATCGTAAGAAGACTACTTTAGGCCATGACGAAACAGTTCAATTGGCTATCACATGTCTGATGTCGGTTCTGTCTGCAGACTTTAAGCCTTCTGAAATTGAGGTGGCTGAAGTGTCGAAGGAAGATCCAAGATTTAGGTAAGTGTATAAGATTAGAATGTATTGATAATTTTATAAATCATAGATAATACTTTAACTCCAGATTCTTATTGTCTTATAATTAATTTCATCAGAGCCACTCTTTCATTTTAAATACTAGTGTACATTTTCTTTTGCAATAATCATGGTTTTGGTAATTTTAAGCATAGAAGCTTGTGAATTAAATTCATTTATCACAATTACTGTTCTTACATAGATTTTTACTCTTTTATTTTGCAGAACTTTGACAGAGCAGGAAATAGATTACCATTTGAGTGCTATTGCAGAGAGAGATTAATATTAAGAAGTCATTGACATGGTTTCAGACGTATTAAACTTTTTATAATTTATGAAATATTTTAAAACCTTTATTAAAAAAAATAAAAATAAATGATTATTCTCTTTCTTTACTACTACTAAAAACATTTGATGAATTAATAATAGGTGGGATCTAAATAGTACCGTCTGGTATAATATTTTAAATAGCGCGCGAACTGATAAATGGATCTACCATATTTGTTGCATATGGTTTTGCCTGTCCCCTTGGTACTCACTCAGGTGGATGCTAATTTTTGAAGTGAAATCTTTGTTGTTTATTGGTAAACAAAGTAAAAAATTTCATCATTGCAAACCTCATTATTCCCAAAGCTTATGTGCAATTTTATATTCATTATCTTTGTATTAAATGTATATTATTATATATAGAATAACATTATGAGCAATTAGATAACATATTTACTTGAGGTTTTGAATTTACTCTTTAGGGCACGTAGGGTACACTAACAAAAGTCACACGAGGCAGAGCGTAATACTATTACACTACTCCTGCAAACCAATGGATGTCAAATCTTACAGAGGAGATAAAATGGCAGTTTATGAGTTAGGTATAATAGTGGTTAGTTTAAACATTCAAAAGATGATTGTGATCAGCTATCCTAGAAAGTTAATAAAAAATCTGGAAAAATTCATTTTCCCAAAGGTGTCAACCAAATGTAGCATCTGGGTATAGAAAGATATTGAGCCCATACCATAGTTTTTAACTTAATGTTACCAAAAGGAAACTATTATATTCATTTTGTCATCACTACAACATCATCTTAAAGTCCGTTAAATAAGTTAAGGAATTTTTTTTAAAAATTAGTTTATTCGAACAAAATCACAGGAATCTATCGTAACATCCAACCATGTTGAAAGTTGGCGCTAGCTGAAAAAATTGACTGGCTTGATAAAAGGAGTTTCACGATGTTTGCCTATAGATATACTGTAGGTATACCCCGAAAAATACCTAAAATAGTTTGCTATATTAAAATAAAACTCGCTGTTCTTCACATATATATTTGTACTTACCTTAGCTCTCATGAGAGCAAAATCTGTCTGCATGACAGTTCCAACATCGATCTTCAATTCCATCAATCCGCGATCAAGTTTCACAACACTTAAACTAAAGTTTCAGTATTAATATCCTCTTCAACAATCATCCAAGTTAGCTTTGTCCACCAACGAATGGTCAGATACTTAACCAGCAGTTTCTTTGTTGTTCTGACTAGTCATGCCATAGACGAGGATTTCAAACCCCAATTGTGTGTTGTTGAATCACTCTGAACGTCACATGGTTGAATATCTCAGTAATGTATTTAATGGAATGTTCGAGAAATGAAACTCATCTCCAGATACCGTTCACAGTGTCACTAGAGATGCTAGTGCCAGTATATTCGAGTGAATAACTCAAACTTGGTCTGTCATCAAGTGCAACCTTAACATTAGAAATGGTGTGCCAACTCAAACAGCTAAAAAATGTAGGTTATTTGCTGCACATTTTAATCATTCGAGCATGCTCAAGAAGGAGAAAATAGAATTAATGTTTCACAACTTTCAGTAATACATAACGTTACCACGCGCTGGAATAACACACTGCAAATGATGATATGGATGCAAGAACCTATGTCCGGCTGCTTGTATACTGCCGCTCTAAAGAAAATAAATGTCTTAAAATTTCTTGACATTTCTATTTAACCATTTGAAGATATCACCATGATAATATAATCAGCAAAAACTAGTCATCAATAGCGAACGTCATTCTTCTCGTAATTATTCTGAAGAGAGTATTGTGTGATCAGACAATAACAGTCGAGGAACAAAAATGAGGGACGATATTGAGTGAAATTAACAAAATGTGCGCTTTCAGAGAGAGCAACGACTTTTTATTCCATTAACTACTTTTTGAACTCTAAGCAAACCAAACAATTTTTTTTACTTTTCAGTTTTTTAAGGAGAGGGTTAAAGTCAGCGTTGGCCGAAAACGAAGAAATTAAAAAGGCTCGGGGGGGGGGGGGGAAACGAAAAACATCAACGTTGCTTTAAAACCAGCCACAATTAAGCACCGACGTCATGTAGGCAGTGATGATGAAGACGATCAGCTGTCTGAGCAGGCCAAAAAATCGTCGACAGCATGTCAAAGAGAAACTCTTCCCCTGACGAAGACATTATTTTATAGTGGATGATGCGTGAAGAGACGTATCCTGATCTTTCACAGCTAGCAAAGACTTATCTTGCTTCTCCGCCTTCCGCCCTAAAGTGTTGCCAGTGAACGCCTCTTAATTGGTAACGTTATGATCTATGATGAAAAACTTGGTAGATTAAATGCTGAGAGAGAGAGCTGAAAAATTATATTTGAAGTATAATCTCTCAGTAATTTATTTCAACTATTAATTATGCAATCGACTGTAGCTCTATAAATCAATGAAGTGGCTTTCAGGGGCGTAGGTTGGTGAAAGAGGTCGGTTGGATGCGTGTTAATAGTGGCTCCTCATCTGCTTATTCACTACTCTGCCTCAGCGTTCTTGCTGGATCTGTATAACAGAATCTTGATCGAATCCTCTTTTCCATCTATTTGGACTACAGCTTTTGTAATCCCTATTTCCAAACCTGGGAAAGACCCAAAGTTGACGGACAACCAAAGACCAATTTCACTGACCTTTCATACCTACAAATTAATGGAGAAAATGGTTTCAGGCCGTCTTCTCCTTGTTCTGGAGTTGTCAGGCTTTTTTATATTTCCAATAAGGTTTCCGTAAAAATTGTTCGACCGCAGATCCCTTGTTAAAACTGGATAATGACATCTGGGAAGCCTTCTCAACTGGTGGAATGGTTCTTGATCCTTTTTGACATTGAAAAAGCTTATGACAGAACGTGGAGAACTGGGGTTTTCCTTAAATTCCACTCGCTTGGTTTCCGAGGACAGCTCCCTCTCTTCATTAAATGCCTTGTCGGACAGATCCATCTAGGTTCTGTGCTCTTCTGTTCTATCACGCCACTTTACTCTGGATGAAGGCGTTCCGCAGGGCAATGTTCTGAGTATTATTCTTATTTGCCCTCGAACTCAATGACATTGTTGCTTCTATCCCAGCGACGGCCAATTTTTCTCTGTATGTTGATGACCTGGCGCTCTATATTGCAGGTGCCAGACTGCCAATTCTTGATCGGCAACTTTAACTAGCTATTGAGAATATTTCACAATGGGAAATTCCCATGGGTTCTATTTCTCACCCACAAAAACCTCAACAGTACTATTTAAGAAAAAATGGAATAGAAGAACTTGCCACCTTCCTCCCGCAATTCTAACCTTATATGGTTCACCCATTCCTGTAACCACGTCACATTTCTAGGACTCATTCTAGATGACCACCTAACATACGTACCGCATATTAAACTCCCGAAAACGACTTTGCATTGCATGCTTGACCTATTACGCCATCTCGCCCCAAAATCTTGGGAAGCTGATCGCAAGTCCCTTTTACATCTCTACATCGCCCTAACCCGAACAATGCTGGACTATGGCTGCGTAATATATTGCCAGACCTCCTAAACTCTACTACACCTGTTAGATCCCTCCCAAAACGAGGCGATTCGCATTTCCACTGGAGCCTTCCGATCGTCCCCCCGGGTGAGCCTTGAAGTTGAATCCGATGTGATGCCACTCTCTCTTCGAAGGGAATACATCATGTGCACAAGTAATCTTCTCTTTCAAACCCCAATACCATCTGCTCTAACACCGATTCTGCAAGAGATATCTCAGAATCCGCCTCACTGGCCATTGGCAAAACAGTTTATAACATCCTCAACATCCCTTTGCAAAAGGTGCTGCCTTTCTCTTATGATGAAGGGTATACACCTTGGCTATTCCCTGCTCCCACCATTTGCCTGGTCCTGACCTCACTCCAAATCTTACCACCCCGTTGCCTTGTTAAAGGCATTATTCCTGTCGCATTCCGCAGTTCCCAGTGGATTTATTCCAGTGTTTACTGACGGCTCTAAAACAGGGGGCAGTGTGGGTGCGTCTGCGGGCTTTCCTGACTGCAACCTCCATCCCCTCATGCTTCAATTTATACGGCAGAATTAGTGGCTATAATGACTGCCCTTTCTCGAATTCTATTCCTTAACCAAAACCACTCTTATGCCACTTATTCAGATTCGCTCAGCGCCTTCCAAGCACTTAAAGGCCCCTATTCTAAAAACAATGGTATCCGCCGTAAAACAATTTCTTCGGCTGCTACACTCTCGTAAGAAACATCATATTAAGTTGGACCCCTCTCACGTAGGGATAACTGGCAACGAAATCGCTGACAGAGAGGCCAAAATGGCAGCCTCTTCTTTTCGGAGCTGTTCTAGGTACTTCCCGGATCCATTCGACAAGGTCGCCTACCATCAACATTATTATCCTGCCCTCCGACAAGGCTTTCGGTCTTATCGGTAAAAGTGCTGGACGAGTGATCAGCGAGGGGCGAAACTTGGAAATATAAAGGCGAACATTGGTGAGTGGTGTTCCTCTCACCGACGAAAGCGCTTCTTCGCCTCCGTATCGGCCACACCAATATCATTCACAGCCACTATATGTCACGAGACCCTCCTCCCATATGCAAATTTTGCCGTCGCCATACCCCGCAATCTGTTCACCATATCTTCATTGACTGTCCTCAACTGGACCCTATTCGGCGTAGTCATTTTCCTACTTTATGGTTCATACCCAGCAAAAAAAAAAAAATCCTCCAAGAAATTCCAGGTTCCAGTGGGTTGTAAATAGAGATGTACCGATACCAAAAAAAAAAAGAAAAAAAAAAGGGCCGATACCGATATTTTACTTAATATAATAATTACACTGTAGTAAGATAGAACCTTTGTGTTCTGCTAGGCAACTCAGGATTGCATTCCCTGTACAACCAATACTTAGTCATTTATTTCATATTTGGTTGTGCCCAAGTATATTTATTTTATAAATTAAAATAGTATCTTTAAGGAATAATAAATGCAAATATAATATTAATAACTTTTTTATGTTTGTGTTTATTCAAAAAATATTCCACTTCCATTTTCCAGTAAGTATTAACAAAGTTTAGCTACTAGCTTTTATGTTTTAACATGATTACAATTTACAAGAAGATTCTTTAACTAGCTACAATATAGAGAATAAAAATAATGAAAGAAGAGACTTCAATTAATCAGCTGAAAAGACAAAATAAAAAAACGCTATTATTCAAACATGACATAATAATAATCTACTCCTTTAAGATAAAGACAGATACATTCAATACTCAAATTCAAAAATTCTCAAATTGTGATGCAAAAACATTAAACTTTCACTAGTATTTGGCGAGAGCCTGTTCCTTTTTGGGGTGTTTACATTTCCACCTACACTAAAAATAAGCTCGCTCTCGACTGATAAATATTTGCTTGCAAGAACTGATAATTAATAATGGAAACCTTGGCCCATTTTCATACCACCGCATGAAAGGATTCTCTTCCGTAGGCAGCATCTCCATGTTTTCGTAGAGCCTAATCTCCTCTTTCACAGAATGCAAATTTGAATTATCTTTGCTCCATGATGACTCTGTCTTCAGTTTTTTCGATGAGGTTCCTTTGAAGGTAAATGAGATGTCAATACAATTTCGGCCATGAACTTATCAAAGTCTAACATATCCAAATCCCCTTCATCTTCAGTAGGTTTATTTGCTGAAAAGCCACCATCGTCACTATCAGTGCTGTTGCCAGGGGTTGCTGATAAGGCGACTTCCACTTCTGGGAATCTTTTTTTTTTTGTCATGCGAGCAAGCTCCTCCGTTATGCTATTTAAATGCATTCTAGAAGTGGTTTACCGTCGGAGATGCCATTCTTGTGGGGTTTCAGCTAGCTTTAAGGAATTCCTTATTAGAACCTTTTATATATCGAAACTAGATTTATTATTTTATCTAAAAGTTTCTCATAATTCTTCACCCAAAAAGTAAGAAGTATCGGCCATATTAACCAATACCGATACCTAAAAAAAATGGCCGATACCGATACTATAGGTACATCCCTAGTTTTAAGATAATTTATCTTAATACCCACTGGAATTTTTTGCTGGGTAATACATTCAAAAATGATATCCTATATCTTATCTGAATCCTCCCACTTTAACAGTAACTATTTTCTCTTACCTTCAAGAACTGAATATTCTTAACATATGATTTTGTTATGTAATATTAGGGTTATACTTTTTTTTATTATTAACTGAATACTCATTTCGTCATCCAAATCTTCTTTGACATTTAAAATATGTATAAGTCAGGACCAATCCATGGAGTTGATTATTTAATCCAGTGTGGCCGCTTCTCTGTGGGCCGTGGTGGGTCCTGTACACATACTAAAAAAATAAATAATATATATATATATATATATATATATATATATATATATATATATATATATATATATATATATATATATATATATATATATATATATATATATATATATTAGGGTGTACCGGAACTGAAATTTTCAGTTCCGGCCGGAACCGGAATTAGCCGGAATCAAAAAATAAATTCCGAACCGAATTTCTTATGAACTTTCCTTTACCTATAAAGAAATGTAAAAATATATTATATAACTTTCAACATAAAGTCTTATATTTAGTGCAACGCCACTTCATGAACATATGGAAAATCATCATCGAAGAGAATATCTAGAGGTCCAAAAATTTTAACAGTAAAAGGGAGAGTCTTGTATTTTATAGAACAGGGGAAACCACAAAAGAGCAATAGATCCAAGCCGTGAGATAAGTGAGTTCTGAAGAGAGTTTCTCCCAAAAGATTTGGCATATCAATGACCCAAAATCACAGAAAATAATGAATTTTATCGCATTGAGGAACTAACTGTTCACAGTCACAGAAGAGAAGGGATTCATAGAACTTATTGCCCAATGTCAACCAAAATATCTTATTCCTAGTAGAAAATATTTTGTAGAGATGTTACCAACTTCATACAGGAAATTATGATCAGTAGTATTCGAGAAGTTATCTAAGACTGATCAGATATCATTTACTATACAGATATATAGAGAGCTAAATAATTCAAACGAGTCATTTATTTCTTTAACTGCACTCTGGCTTATCAGCGAGTTTAAAAAAATGGACTGTGTACTCCATTGTAAGTATTTCCCAGGTTCTCATTCTGGAATTAAAATCACTATGAGTTTTGAAATTATGATGAATAATTGGGAAATTCCTCCTAACAAAATCCATTTGATCCTTCGAGATGGAGCATATAACATGAAACTTGGAACTGATTTAGCAGGATACACAAGCTTTTTTTGTTTTATTCATAAAATTCAATTTGTTATTAAAGATGCCTTATTTTCTCAAAGAACAGTGTGATTTAATAAAGAAATGTAGGAATATTTGCACACATTTCAATCATTCCAGTTTTTAAGCTGTAATGAACTAAAATACAAAGAGACTTGGATCCACATCTTGCAAGCTCACTTATGCCTATTCAAGATGTTAATACAAGGTGGAATAGCACATATTTGATTCTAGAAAGAATTGAATGTTTGAAAAGACCTCTGCAAGTTTATATTATAGAACAATCAATCATTTAAGCCTTGACTGCTAAATGGCAAATACTTGAAAAAATTCTAAGAGTTTTGCAACCATTTCTCATGGTTACGGAAACTATAAGGCAAAATCAATTATATCATCAATTATTCTCCATATTTGAGCTCTCCAGCATATCTCTCAAACTCTGAGGATGACAGCAGAGTTCAGACTTTAAAAGAAGAGCTGAAGAAGGCATTAGAGTTTAGATTTATGAATAAAAAGGAAGAGAAAGGATCAATAGACATATATCAAAGCAAGATAATTGTTTTAAGTACTGTAGTAGACCCAAGATACAAACTGACTTTATTTTCTAATGGAAAAAGAGAATTGAGTAGAAAATGAATGCTTGAAGAAATCTGCAAATAATTGAAGGTAGAAAATGATAATAGTAGTAGCAGTACAAAAGAAGGTTCAGGCGATGAGTCATCCATCCATTTTCAGAAACTAGCGTTATCTACAATAAACTTAGATTTGTCAAGTACTTCAAAATCATCAGGAGCATTAAGAAAAGAAATTACTGGAAAGTTACTTAGTTTTTATAAGTTTGAAGAAAGTGAAAGTGATAGCGAGTCAGGAAAAAAAGAAAAAAGAAAAAAAGAAAAATCAGTGGCTCTAAAAAAGGTGAAATTCTTAAAGAAATTGAATTTTTTACCAGAAAAAAGAAGAATTACTTAATTGGTGGAAAGTGACCAAAGCTAAATTCTCAAACATAACACAGTACTAGCCAAAAAATTACTCTCCTTTCCAGTCTCCCCATATATTCAGAGAAAATATTTTCATTTTCAGAAACAGGAAATATATTTGAGGAAACGCTTAAAAATATCACCCAATACTGGTGAAAAAGTTTTTCTTTACTTAAAAAGATGAGCTATGGGTTATATAATATCTTCCAGCAAATTTTTCTCAGAAGTAATTAGAAATTTTGGTTCCGGCCGGAATTTTGAAAATTCCAGCCGGAACCGGAACCGGAAATAAATGTCAAACCGAATTCCGGTACACTCTAATATATATATATATATAT
>JABUQX010045390.1:0-17500 GCA_015478945.1 Trachelipus rathkii | reverse complement strand
TACTCCTTTAAGATAAAGATAGATATCATTCAATACTCAAATAAAATTCACAAGATTGTGATGCAAAATTAAGGTTTCACTAGTATCTGGTGAGAGCCTGTTCCTTTTTGGGGTGTTTACATTCCTACCTACACTATAAATACGCTCTCTCTCGACTGATGAAGGAGGTGCTGATAATTATTTGCCTGCAAGCACTGATAATAATGAAAACCTTGGCCCATTTTCATGCCACCGCATGAAAGGATTCTCTTCTGTAGGCAGCATCTCATGTTTTCGTAGAGCCTCATCTCCTCTTTCACAGACTGCAAATTTGAATTATCTTTGCTCCTTGATGACTGTCTCTTCAGTTTCTACGATGAGGTTCCTTGGTGTGATTCCTTTGAAGGTGAATGATGTCAATGCAATTTTGGCCATGAACTTATCAAAGGCTAACATATCCAAATCCTCATCTTCAGTAGGTTTATTTGCTGAAAAGCCACCATCGTCACTATCAGTGCCGTTGCCAGGGGTTGCAGATAGGCGGCTTCCACTTGTGAATCTTTTTTTTTTTTTTCAAGCGAGCAAGCTCCTCTGGTTATGCTATTTAAATGCATTCTAGAAGCGGTTCACCGTCTGGAGATGCCATTCTTTGTGGGGGTTTCAGCTGGGTTTTAAGAAATTCCTTTATTAGAACCTTTTATTTAGTTTTTTTTTTTTTTTACAGTTGTCACCGCTGCTCACGGGCAAAACCCTATTCAAGGAGGGGGTGTTGAACCCCTCAAAAATTCATCTAACGCAAATTACTCAGATGAGCACAGACGCAGGCTTTAAACTGAGGGATATTAAATTGAGTAGGAAACACAGATGATGGAAGAGAATTTGCAGAACAGAGGTGGTGAAAGAAAAGCACCGCAAGAACGAACTAGTCTGAGTTACTAATATCAAACACAAACTTCATAGACACAGCACCCCTTTGTGCTACGCAGGGCGTCGTGAAAGGTGTGGTACGCGAGTGGAAAGTTACCTCGAGCACTTGCCGCCAGTACCTATAGAAAAGGGATAAAGCACCAACATCGCGCCGCAAATATAGAGGGTCAAGTGAACTAGAAAGTACAGGACAGTTTATAAGTCTTTTGGCCTTTGACTCGACTCTATCCAAAAGCCGGGTGAAACCAGAGCTTGACTCGACTCTATCCAAAAGCCGGGTGAAACCAGCCCTCCCAGATATGTACTCCATACAAAGGCGGAAGAGACCCTTGTATAGCTGAGTAACTGAGAAGAAGAAAAAAGTTTCGCAGTCTAAACAGAACTCCCAGTTTCTTTGAGGCTGCCCTAGCAATCGTTTTCATTTGAGGTTTTCAATACAATTTTTTGTTTATGTTAAGGACAAGGATGTTTATATTGTCAACAGGAGAGACGAGAGAACCGTCGAAAGAGATAGGAAAGTTAGGTGTCTTAGAGAGGGAGATTTGTAGAAGTTGGGTTTTTAAAGAATTTCAAAGAATTTCAAAGTGAGACTACCCAACCATGAAATTCTATCCAGATCAGCCGAGAATAGAATCGGAAAGATTAAGACGAGAGGCAATTCTTGAAGTAAAAGAGGGAGCAGAATTGAAATGAGTTGAAGAATGAAGGGTCGAGTCATCGGCATATGAGTGGATAGAGTTAGATGTGCAACTGAGATCATTGATGAAAAGCAGGAATAATGTAGGAGATAAATAGAACAGTACCCTGAAGAACACCACTATTGACAGAAACAGAAGTCGCGCCCCATCAGCAACAGCCGACATTGAGCGATTGGAAAGAAAGCTAGCCATAAGTAAGCAAAGAGAGAAGGAAACCCAAAGGAGATGAGCTCGGAGAGAGTGACGCCAGTGTGCTATACCCCCGTCAAATGCCTTGATATCAAGCGCTCACCACACAAGTCTTCCCATAACTTCTAAGGGCGCGGAAAACCATAAATCTGTTAATAGGAAAGTATATCGCCAGTAGATCTCGAGCGCCGAAAGCCGTACTGGTAATCGAAAGAAGGGAATGAGATTCCAGATGATTTAAGAAGTGAGAGTTGGAGATGGCTTCAAAGATCTTAGAAAGAATACAAGCTAAAGCTATAGGTATGATAGTTAGAAGGATCAGAGCAGCATCCTTTTTCGGAATAGGTTGGACATATGCGTTTCCAACACTGAGGGAAAGTGCTAGTATTGAGGCATAGAGAATATAGTTAACGAGGGGGGGTCAGCACGAAGCACACTCCCTCAAAATCAAGGAATGCCTATCCGGGCTGTAATTCGCCTCTAACTACTATAGATTTCAGCATCCCATGCACCCGATCAAATGTAATCTCAGGCAAAGGCATGCAGGACACCTGAGAGGAGAAAAGGAGGAAGAAGAGATGCCAGAATCGTCCAGGGGTGAGTTGTAGGAAAATAGGAGGCCAAAGAGAGGATTGGCCTTTTCTAGTTGGAGATAACACCAGAATCATCAGAGCCAATAAGAAGAGGAAAGGATGATTTACAGAAGTGTTAGAGATTGTTTTGGCAAGAGGCTAGAGAAATTTGTCAGTAGGGAGAACCAAGGAGGTCAGCGGACTTCCGAAAGCCCGTTTTGCTCGTCAAAGAGTATCCTAGCACATTTAGATTGGCAAGAGTGATAGGAGGACGAGAATTTTTCCACCCCCAAACGCACTGTCTCTAGCCTGAATGGCCAGACAACAAGCACGATCGAACCATGATTTTGAGGAGAAAAAGATTTAGTCTAAGAAGGAATGAACCTGCTCATCCCATCAACAATTACAGTTCCCACTTTATCGGCTGAAGCGTCTTCAGAGTCAAAGCAGACACTCCAATTATAGTTAGCGTAGAAGCAACGCCATGCCCCCCAATCGGCCCGATGTTGTAGTGCAGATATGACTACCCGCACTACCAAAAATTTCTAACTTATAAAATCGTATAGTGGTCAGAATAAACAGAAAAACTTACACTGCGTTGTGTCTAATTCTAAATACAAAATTATTGTGTTCTTTTCCCTATCCTCAGTAGTTAGATGTGTTTGTAGTTAAGTATATCCGTAGTTAGATGTATTCGTAGGACTCTCTTTTACAGATATCAAGAACTTTGAGAACCTCTCAGATGTTATACTTCATCACTTTACTCCGAATTAACTCAATAATTATAAGATGTTTCTATCATTAAACCAAAAATATTCAACTGGCCAAAATTAAATCTCAAATAAAGACAATTCCTATATCAAATGTTAACCATATGAATTTGTTTTAATAAATCGTCACTAATTCTTTGTTATATTTCCAAACCGGTTACCGTTTACTTGCAATGTAAAGGCAACGAGTCAAGACCAACTTGTACTTTAATCAAAGTCAATTGTGACTAACAGTAACCCGTTATAAAGTTCAGTTTATCAAACTTTAAAGCATTTAAATATTCAATCCACCTTGAAATGGTTGTGAGTTAAACTATAAATAATGCACAGTCAGAAATATGCATTAATCGTAAACACTCAATAAAATAAAATCCTGTCAATTCAGCAAATGATTACGAAATCTTCATTCAATCGAGTTGAAATCCAACTGTAATATCAAAGTTGGAATAATCTTGAAAGGGTCTAATATCAAAACTAGATCACACTAACTAAAGTCGAAAACTGCAACAATTGACTATAATATAATTTAAATCGAAAGACCAGTCAAGTAAAGTCAAAACCAATCTACGAAACTAAAGTCAAAACCAAAGGCAAATCGTTAAAACCGAAAACTAAATTCGAAAAGTCAAAGTCGAAATCCAAATTTGAAAAGTCAAAACTGAAATCCAAATCTGGAAAGTTAAAGTCGAAAGCTAAATTCCAAAAATTAAAGCTGAAAGCTAAATTCTAAAAGTTAAATTCGAAAGCTAAATTCTAAAAGTTAAAGTCAAAAGCTAAATTCTAAAAGTTAAAGTCGAAAGCTAAATTCTAAAAGTTAAAGTCAAAAGCTAACTCAAACAGTCAAAGCTGAAAACTAAGTTAAATAATTATCACCAAAGGCTAAGTTCAGACAATCAAAAGTCAAACTCAAAGTCGAGTATCATAGGTAACGTCAAATGCTAACTTTAAAGTCGAATATCAATTTCAGAAAAAGTCGAGTCCTAATTTCAAAGTCGAACTCTAAGTTAAATCAGTCAAAGTCTGATTAAATTTAATTCTAAGTCCAACTAAGTCTATGTTTCACAAAACTAAGTCCTATTGTTTTCTTTCAAAGTTAAAGTCAAACTAATGCAACATAACTAAGTACTGCAATTTCTAAGTACTATTCAATCTATTAACTGTCAAAAGTCACTAATTCAAATTCCAGTACAAAGTCACAAATGCTCAATCTTCACGAATTGACTGAAAATTTATCAAAGTCCCAAATTAAGTCAAATCTTAAATAATTCTGACGAGTCCAAGGACTACTATATTTATTTCAACAGAATTAAATAGTTTTACACAATATTATAATTTCAGCCATAATGCGTGTTAATCTATTAAAGTATTTTAACTGTCACAGATGATACAGCTTAATCACCTTACTATTTAAACAATTCAGACAGTTGATGTTTTAAATCACTGTCACTTTCAAAATGGCGGCTGAAATTAAAGATGGCGGCTGCCGGCTTTCTTAATCAAAATGGCCGCTTCCTATTAATAATAATTGACCAAAATTTCTCAAATAAAATGAAACTCAACTAAAAACAAGGAGCTATCAGAACAAAAGCTTTACTTTTTCAACCTTTAATTAAGTTATTTAAATATAAAAGCAAACTACAAAAAAAATCTTTTAATAACTTTCTGTACAATATAAAACTGAGCTCAATCAAATCAAAATACAGTAATACTTAATGGTGTTTTCGTTCACAATAAATCTGTGTGCTCAAACAATAATAAGTTTAGATAATAAATGCCAATGCACAGTGTGCATTTCTCAACTTACTAAGATTAAATAATTCTGTTTATTGACGCTGACTGCCACTGCAAAAGCTGGAAACAAAGCCAACTGCCAACGCAATACTAACTAATAATATTGTTATATTTATTTAATTTAACAACTTATATTACCTTCAAATCCTTTTAAATACGTGTGGTTTCCAAAATATACAACGTCTCCAACTTATACTGTAAATCCGAATGGATATAATAAATATACAAAGTTAAGCTATTTACAAAATATTCTAGCACTTTTCAATGAATATATACAAGTTTAAATAACAGAGCAAACACATGATCGATTCAAAGTTTAATTGATAAATGGTCTAACTAAATTTTACAGAGCACGACAAAAATCACTCCTATCAGAATGAGGTTCAGACAATAAGTTAAATGGTTTTAAACAAAAACTGTGACGAAACATAAACAAAGCTAACAAAATATCAAATTACGCAGAGCACACAGAGAACTAGTCTTATCAGCACGAATCCCAAATGTCAAGTGAAGTGCTTTCCGTGTTACGTCCGCCATGTTGGTTGTCATTCGTGACGTCATCAGTAGTGTTTCCACTTTCCTGCATTTTTATCTTCAAGATCCTGCTTTCGTAATTTCTGTATTTCAAAACTGTTTTAAAGAATAATAACAAGATTATTTCCTTCGTAATTACATTTTTTATCTATTTTCTTTATTTTTAAAATCATCTTTAAAATCTTTTTCTAATCTTTATTTACATAAATTTTCTCTTTTTATTAAAACCTAAATTCTATATTCATAATTACACACGTATACACACACAAACGCTCACATTCATACATACATACAGACATAACCTATTTATACATAAATACATTCATATATATATATATATATATATATATATATATATATATATATATATATATATATATATATATATATATATATACTTTTGACGACCAATATATATAACTTTTCCTACATATATATATTTTTATTTTTATTATTTATTATTTACAAAAACCACACACATAACATACTTAGCCCATCTTTAACACAATATTTAATTTATTTCCAATCTCACACTTAAGCAAATCTGAATTTTCTTAATATTTTTCACAGTTATTTATTTTTCTAGCAAATCTGAATACCATTATTTATATCTACAATAAATCTGAATTTTCTTACTATTTTTACAATTTTAACAATTCATAAATGACCAACCTTAATTTTCCTTTGCTAAGCTGTAACTTTTTACCTTTTTGGAGGTGGCTCTACCATGGGCCCTACAATACCTCCTTCACAAAAGACCATACTAAGGCTCTTCTAGGCTGGATCCTTCAAAGTAATCTCCATAATTTGCATCCATGACATCAATTTACTCTTTCCTGGTTTATCAAACAAAAAATACTGCACTCTTCTTAGATGTGTTTTATGAATTTTCGGCCAAAGCTGATACTTGTCTATCTCCTCTGTCATGAACAAACTCATCTTCTTGGGTGGTCAAAACATATATAACTGAAATGAGACAAAAATTTAAAATGCAAGTCAAAAATAATTTCTCCAACCTCAATTGGTCAAAGGCAAAACAAAATATTCTTCAGTCTCAGAGAAAACTGCTTATCATTCACAAGAATGATTTATATTAATTATTATTTTCACTGCCAAAGCAACTGTTACCAACTGCCAAGGCAATGTACTTTCCAAAATTTCAAGCAAATATCGCATTTTCATCGCCACAGCAACTGTTTCCAACTGCCACAGCAATGTACATATTTTTATTTTTATTACAAAATGCAAAATATTCAATAGCATACACAAAATGTTTCCTGTTTCCTACCTAAAACATACTAGTCTTTCTATTTACGATGTAACTTCCGTTTCTTTTTCTTTCCTCTTTTCCTACCTATTTCTGCTGTGTTTACCCAAGCACGAAAGGTACTTTTCTTTGTTTTATCCTCTTTATCACAACCTATACTACTTTCAACCTTATCAATTTCCTTCATTTGTACAATGTTAACTTCTTTATTTAGTTCCCTTTTTTCTGATATTGGCGGTGTTGCTTCTGCAACGTCATAAACTTGTTTATCCGAGCAACTTATTTCTTTCATATGTTCCTCGAGAACGCTGCAGTCGCTCTCAAGGATCCGACCTGTTTCCCGAGTCTCAAGCTCTTGTATTCTAAGAATCAACTGCAATACATTATTCTGAAACTCTTTACACTCTTTCATAAGATGGCTCTCTCCGCAATATAAACAAAATACTTTAGTTCTCTGCTCTTTCACACTGTTAATTTCTTCTTGCTTCATCTCAATGACTTCTTCTCGTTTGTCTTTTTTCATTTTTACTACACAATATGCTATCTTGTGACCTTGATTTCCACACCAGAAACAACTGTTCCATTTCCTGAAACAATGTGTTTCCATATGGCCTATCCTTCTACAGAATGTGCATTCCATTCTTCTTGTGTTTCGTGATTGGTCATTTCTTTCTTTATTTCTCTGTTTACAATCTCTGATTTGGTGGCTTTTTTCACCACAAGCAAAACAACAACCATTCTTTCTATAGCAATTTTCTATCTCATGTCCTTTTCTATTACAAAATTCACAATTGGTTTCGTCTTGTCTATTTCGATTTTCTGGTAAAACTTTCTGGTCCTCCATCGTAACTTATTATACCATACACTCTGTCAAATATCTAAACTTTATTCTTTTCAAAATTTATGTTTCTTTCTCAAAAGTTTTAAAGGCCCTAACACACCCTCCCACCAAAGAGTCTATTAAAGGATGAAAGCGGGAACAAACATCAAAAAGTTGCAACAACTTAAAACCAGTACGGCGATGTTCTGGCACAGAAAAATCTGTTGTAGCTGCAGTATGACTACCCGCACTCTACCAAAAATTTCTAACTTATTTGATCGTATAGTGATCAAAAACAATACAGAAAAACTTACACTTGCGTGTGTGTCTTAATTCTAAATCATGTGTTCGGTTGATGCTATTGTGTTCTTTTCCCTATCCTCAGTAGTTAGATGTGTTTGTAGTTAAGTATATCCGTAGTTAGATGTATTCGTAGGACTCTCTTTTACAGATATCAAGAACTTTGAGAACCTCTCAGATGTTATACTTCATCACTTTACTCCGAATTAACTCAATAATTATAAGATGTTTCTATCATTAAACCAAAAATATTCAACTGGCCAAAATTAAATCTCAAATAAAGACAATTCCTATATCAAATGTTAACCATATGAATTTGTTTTAATAAATCGTCACTAATTCTTTGTTATATTTCCAAACCGGTTACCGTTTACTTGCAATGTAAAGGCAACGAGTCAAGACCAACTTGTACTTTAATCAAAGTCAATTGTGACTAACAGTAACCCGTTATAAAGTTCAGTTTATCAAACTAGTGTTCTCAAACTTTAAAGCATTTAAATATTCAATCCACCTTGAAATGGTTGTGAGTTTTGCTTTTCTTTTAAAAACACCACAAAAAAATCTATTATAACAACTACAAGTACGAGACACTTGAAACAGATGGATCTTTAAAAATATATGACCAACAAATTCGAGTTGACAATCCAAATAATTTATTTTACGGTGTTGAATTAGGTTCATTGTGAGATAGTTCGTGTGATTTTATAGAACCTACCTAAAATTTTAACATAGGTTTAAAGATCAGCGGGAATAATCAAGTATATTGTAAACCCCTCTACGAAACTACAGAAAAAACCAAAGGCAAATCGTTAAAACCGAAAACTAAATTCGAAAAGTCAAAGTCGAAATCCAAATTTGAAAAGTCAAAACTGAAATCCAAATCTGGAAAGTTAAAGTCGAAAGCTAAATTCCAAAAATTAAAGCTGAAAGCTAAATTCTAAAAGTTAAATTCGAAAGCTAAATTCTAAAAGTTAAAGTCAAAAGCTAAATTCTAAAAGTTAAAGTCAAAAGCTAAATTCCAAAAGTTAAAGTCAAAAGCTAACTCAAACAGTCAAAGCTGAAAACTAAGTTAAATAATTATCACCAAAGGCTAAGTTCAGACAATCAAAAATCAAACTCAAAGTCGAGTATCATAGGTAACGTCAAACGCTAACTTCAAAGGCTAATATCAATTTCAGAAAAAGTCGAATCCCTATTTCAAAGTTGATCTCTAAGTAAAAACAGTTAACTTTGATGAAAAATTTAGTTTAATTCTGATCCTAACTAAGCCTATACTCATTAAAATAATGGTCAAACATTGGTCTATTGTCTTGACTAGCAAATGATCTACTATAAAGCAACTTAACTAAGTACTGCAATTTCTAAGTACTATTCAATTATTAACTGTCTAAATAGTCACTTGTTAATTTCAGGTTAGTGTAATTCCCTAGGGAACTTCCATCGATGGTCTATTAATATGTTACGTCTCTTCACGAGAGTATTTAAAAACCTTTATCAATACTGTAGGTTCAATTATTTTCTGGCAAAATCAAACATGCAAACACTTTCAAAACGTGATATTTCCAAATGATATCAAAACATAAATGACTTTTTATTTACAAAATTCAGAGAAACAAAAATAATTTAAAAGTTCTGATTAGCTTTCTAATCATGATGCCTAAAAGTGATAAAGAAGATATTTAGTCTTAATGAAGATAGACAACACAATAATGGTTCAAGTTCCAAGATTCCCATAAAAAAGCAACCTGTTATTCCATTAGAAATTCCTTCCCAGCGCTTTGAAACCGGTCACACATTGACATTGTTGGACCTTACCTTTCAACCACCGCTATTCAAGAATCTTTAGCAACGTTTCGATATATCTTCTCACTTGTTTTGATAGAAACACAAGATGGATTGGAAGCCTTTTCCTCTTCAATAACACCACGTGCAAAAATCTGTCGTCTACGCTTTCTTACAATGGTCTCTTAGATTCGGCGTGGCCTGCTAATGTCATTTCACGGATCGCGGACTTCAGTTGAAATATATATATATAATAACTCTCCTCCTTCTTGGTTTCCATCGACTGTAGAACGCATCTTACCATGCCCAAGCAGTAATGGAAAAGGAGTCGAAAAGGTTTCACCGATCTTGAAAAAAGCGGCAATCTATGGCCTTAGGAAACGACTGTTTGGTTACTTTCCTGGCCCATCATACTTTTTAAGCCTTGATCGATAGCTCCGGCGTAATGATTCATTGTTACTTCCTTTTCAAGCTTAATAGGAAAAACCACCTTTCATTACCGCGGAATTCTCTTTCCTTCAAATCCTTCTTCAAAGCAAGAATTTGAATTCTTAATTATATTTGAAAAAATTCATTCTTTGGTAGAATGAAAGAACTCGATTTCAGGCAATCTCCACCTTTGCATACCGTCACGCGAGTTACGTTCATTCCTGAAGCTTTAAAATAACCTCGATGTTATGTACGGCGTCGATCGCATCAAAAAGACGTTAGAAGCTCCTTACACCGGGACCTTTCCTTGTGCTTCAGACGGTTCGATCGATGTTTCAAAGTTACAGTACCCAACAGGGAAAAAACGATATTGGTTTCCAATTGTGGAGTCGATTGAAACCTGCATATGATGCCTCCTGTAATTAAAACTACAGATGTGGTGTACACCGAGAGTAGGTTCCTTCTCAATCTCTCTGGATTTGTTTTTGTCAGAAGATGTCTTCAAACACCATCCGCATTGTTTCCCGCACAATACAGTATCTCCAACATGAATGAATGAAACCTCCTATTACGAAGAAACCCGAGGGCGTCTCAGGAAGTATACATTCTCCAATACAAAACTTATGTGATAATTTTGTTGAAATTAATAGTATATATATTATATATTATTGTAACAAATTTGTATTTTTATATTCCATTTAAAAGTTTGTATGGTGTTGTTATATCTAGACGGATGATAACCAGAATGATGCGTAGTATGTTTGAAATGTCAGGCCTTGTATGGTGGGGTCGTGGTAATATAACATCTATGTATTTTTAGTATCAATATTTGGTATATATGTTTAGATCTTCGGATGTAACCGAGTATGCTCGTATTGAATACTTAATTGCATTTGCAGTGTATACGTGATTTTGTACCTTCAAATGTTTATAGTCCTACTTATGTCTTCGGGACAAATTAGGATAGTTTGCATTTGAAAGTACTTTAAGCTTTTATGTATTTTAGTTCTTATTTTTGCCCCATTGAAATGTCATTATGGTTTGTGTAATGCATTGATGAGTGAGTATCGGAAATTTCGACAAATGAAGGTTTATTAATTTTATAATAATCTTGTAAATTTCCTTACGGCTGTTGAGATGATTTTTCACTCCGTTTTTAGGTCGCGGAAGTAATGTTAGTACTCCATGTATAAAGCGGGTTTGTAGTTAAGAACAATTTTAATTTATGTTTCCGTAAACTTATGCATAAAAATTTAAACCGCGAGCATATATTTTAGCATATATTTAGACTGTGGAAAATAATATTTATAAAAGTTTGTTTCTGTTGAGGTACCGAGCAATATGTGTATTAAGCTCGAAGAAAGAAGGTCGTCAGCTGTAAGATTCTCCCCATGAGTAGTTTTATATTCATTCTCCGTTAGGTTTAAAATTTTATGAAAAGTCTAGCTACTCCGAATTTCACTCAAACAATTATTTCGCTTTTAAAGGGGACGTTTTAGCGCCGTAGGGTTTCCTTACTTTTGGAACGGTGAATCATTCAATTCCCATGGTGGATATTTAATGGTTTAAAACACTTGTCTAGGTGAGAATTGAATGCTCTTTCCAATGGGGTGTTGGTTATTTTCAATTAGGCAAAAAATATTTTGTGTTGGGTGTATTGCGATCGCTAATGGTGGTTAGTAGTGGGTATGATTTACGGACGGGGTGGTTGATTTCAATATTTGGCACAAAGTATCAGGGAAAAATACATAATTATAAAAATCTACACACTCTTTGATTTAAGCATTTATTAAATTATTCATCGCCGCATATTCTCTCAGAAGCACGAACAATTCATACTCTGGAAAAACAAGGTAAAATTAGATCATAAGAATGTTACGAATAGCACATTTTTTAATATGAGTCCTTTTAAAAAAATATAGATATTTATTGAGATAATGAAAGGAGATTTATTGCGCATCGGTGAAGGAGCACCCAGATAGATTTCCACCGGTTTTTTTGACAATTTTTCTCAATAATGCTTTCCCCATCGATTTGTCGATTTGTATCGGCAAAACCCTTGAGTTTACAAAATTACATACATAAACAAAAAAATAGTGATACCAAGTTTTATCCCGATCTTGATCTCGGCAAAAAGTAAGTAGTATGTAACCTGGCAAGATGTTGCGTATGTGATTAGAGATAGCGAGAGAGAATAGAATATAAAAATGTGAGTCACAATAGAATTTTTTTTTTAAGATAGCAAAATAAAAAAAGAGGAATAAAATATAAGAAAAAATAACCAAACTTCAGAACTTATGGTTGGGGTGTAAACTTTTTTAATATTTATCGATTGCAATGAAAACTTTCATCAACTTTATTATCGTAAACGAGTATATTTTTTTAAAATATTTTATATTAGATTAATTTTCAGGTAATGCCCAACAGTTTGCTCGTATTACTATGATTCGTGTTATAGAAAAACTTTTGAATTATAATTGCAATTTATTAATACCACGATGATGCAGAGCCGACAAATCTGTTGGGCATACAAATATATTTCTCTAAACAAATATATGATGATCTACCTTATCACCGTCGACATAATTATTAATGAATAGCTGGCTGTGAAAATTTTCATAACTGATCGTTTAATAAAACTAATTACTGATATTCCTGCGTTTTTATATTTTGAGTGCCAAATGTAGTTCGTTCAAAAGGAGTGAAATTGGAGTGCAAAACTCGATACTTTGTCAAATTTGAGACGAAACAAATTGGATGATTCGACGAAGGTTTATGGCAATTTTTTTTTATAGGTTTCGCGAATGACGTTTTTTGTTCTTGAAGATCTTATTATATTAATATGTATAAATCGACTTCAAAAAGGTTGTCTCAAGTGGCATGATCAAGAATTCTTTTTCTGCGTTTTGAGTACAATGCATGTAAAATCGCGTTAACTCATTCCATATGATCCATATTAATTCATAAGGGTTTGAAATGATTGCCAATACAGTATTCAACTGTCTGTTAGATTAAGTGCAGAATTGTAACAGGACGTTCATGATAATTGATCCCAAAATCAATAATGAATAATAACAGATATATAAATATAATAATAAAATAAAAGTTATGATAATCATAATAATAATGACATAATAATAATAATATAATCGAATTAATAATAAATCAATATAATAATATAAGTAATAATTAAATGAATAACAATAAATAAAACTATAAGAATAAAAAACATGATAATAATAGATAATAAATAAGATAATAATAGCCGAAATATAAATGGAATTAAAATAATAATAGAAATAAAAATAATAATATACTAATACTATGATTGAAACCTTCACTTATAGGAAGGCTGAAATTCTTCATGATGGCCAGGGGCAATTCCTTTCGTAGGAGGGCAGGTATTCTTCTCATATATGTTAGCTATAATATATATTATATATATATTAGATATATATCTATCTATATATATATATTATAGTAATATATATCATACTGATAAATAGCCTATATATATAATAATATATATATATATATAGTGTTATATATGATATAAATATATACTTATATATATATATATAAGTAATATATAATATATATATATAATGATATTATATATAATATATATATAGCATATATATTATATATATATATATATATTATAATATATATATATGTATATAATATATATATAGTATATACTATATATATATATCGATATATATATATATATATAGTATATATATATAATAGTATATAGTATATATATAGTACCATATATATATTATATATATAAATATTATATAGTTATATATCATTATAATATATATATATATATCCTAGTATATATATATTGTATAACTATATACTATATATAGTATAAGGAAAATAGTATAATAAATAATAATATAATAATAAAAATATATGATAGTAATACTTACACATATCCATACATAATAACTAATAATAAAAAACATAAGTAATAAATGGCATCGCATAATATATGAATACATAAATAATAGATCCATAGATAATAATAATAATAATAATAATCATAATATAAATCAACTTTGGAGAATGGCAAAAGGAAACCAAAATATCTAGAGCCCAAAAATCTTTTGTTTTCAATACACAATTTAAAGCCCAACATGCATCCAAAAATCGCACAATCAAACCTCGACAGGATCGTAAATAGACTTAAATAATATATAATATATATCATATAATATACTATATATATTATAATATAATCTATATATATATATAATATATATTATATATATATATATATATCTGTAGCTATTGCGCTTCATGTTGTGTATTTCTGCCTTTTGTTTCAGTGCAAATAGCAGGCCCTGCATAAATCTTTTCTTTAAAAAAAAAACAGAAAAAGATAAAGAAAACTGGAAGCGAAAAAATAAACCCAGTAAAGGTAATGAAGATAAATAAATGAATAAATAAAATAAATGAAGATAAATAATAAATAAATAGAAATAGAAGTAAATAAATAAATTTAAAAAAGAAGAAAATGGAAAAGAAATAAAGTAGAATTTGCAGAAATTGTTGGAAAATTCTACGGAAGGGCGGTGACGCCAAAATTCACGTTTTCAGTAATGAGTTTTTTCTCTCTTTTTCCTCAGTATTTTCAGAATCACGAGCGTTATCGAATTTTATGATATAGTTTAATTTTATTATTCCAAACAAATAAGGAGATGAAATTATCTTCCGTATTGTACTATTATATATTATATCATACTAGTATATATATATAGTATATATTATATAATATATATATAATATATATATAATTATAACTATATATAATATACTATATATAAATATATATCGAATATATTATAGTATATTATATATCATATATATATACTATATATATATAAATATATCTATGATATATATATTATATAAGTTATTATATATAGCTATATATAATTATTAATCAGTATATATATATAACTATTATGGATTGGTTGCAGTGATTCTATATTCATATCTATATATAATATATAATCAGTATAGTACAGTATTTATATATATATGATATATATACATATATCTATTTGTATATAATAAGTATATGATAAGTACTAAATATGTATGTATACTATATACTAATAGTATATATATAGTATATGAGTATAGATGGTGCATATTCCTATATATTATATTATACTATATATTATATAATTATATATATATTATACTATAATATCTATGTACGTATTATATATAAGTCCTCTAATGTATATATATATGTATGGTATAACAGTAATAGATATATATATATGTATATATATATATAGGTATAGTATATATATATTATATATAGTATATATAATATATATAGTATTATTATATAATAATATATTAGTAGTATTGGTACGGCAGTGATCGGCTAATAATCAATTTGTACGACGCTTTTGGTATGTGTTGCTTCTGAGCTATAGGTCATTTTGCAAATTTCAAAGCAATTTAGTGCAACGCTATTTTAAATTGGGATATATAATATATAATATATTAATATATTATATATAGTATATAGTAAATATAGTAGTATATATATATATATAGCAGCTATAATAAATAGTATACTTTACTTTATATATATACGTATATATATATATATACTATATATATCATAATATATATATATATAATACTATACTAATAATCTTCAGTAAATTATATATATATATAATAAAAAAGTTTGGGGTTTTGCAGTGATCGCATAAAGAAATATATGAATAATAGCTCTGGTAGTGCTTGTTCTTTTAATTTTGCAACTCTTTAATGTCTTCCTGGAGTTTTAATGGCGCAAGCTGAAGCCCAAGGTAAACTTCCATGATAAATATAGTATAACATGTACCCAGCTGAAATCAAGTCGTCTCTCTCGCTAGAGGGCTTTCCTCTTTGTTAATTAAAACTCATAAATTGAGCAGTTCCTGATATATTTGTTGTGTATTCTTCAGGTGAAACTTTATTAAATTTAGACTTGATTCTCTTACTCAAACCAAAATCAATCATGTAAATAGTCTTTTTATCTCCGTTAAGTCCGACGCAAAAATTTTTGGGACTGATATCTTGATGAACAAAGCCGGCTTCGTGAAGAACTTAAAGTCGCCTAATTACTTGTATGCCAATTTATAAAGTTGTCTTTTTGCTGAATGTTTTCTTCATTTACTTTTTGATGTCGTACAAAGTTCTTCCTAAATATTACATAACCATAGCATGATATTACATAGGAGGTCGCCCAGCAGATCCATCCCAAATAAGCTCTGGGAATCCTTCCTCTTGGTGGACTCTTTGTAATATATCCACCTCAGTGTGCAGTTAAACAGCTGGTTGAAACTGTAGTTTCACAGCAACAAGCTCTTTCCCAACTTCGTCATAAGCTAGCCAAACTGTTCCAAACCCTCCTGTACCGATATGCTTTTATATCTGAAAACGTCCTCCTCCGACAGAAGAGCACGGGGCTTTCTGAGGCTATGGCGCCAGCTTCCTTCTTTCTTCGAGTCAGAATTTAAATTATTAAAAAGGAAATTTTAATTTTTTATTTTAAAATAGCGACTTCTCATGGGTCAAACCACAGCCTGTGGTCAAACACTTTCTTAAATTATAGACAGGAAGTACGGAACCAGTCAACAGGGAAAATAACTTTTGTTATTTTTTATCAGTTATTTTAAATTTAATAAAAATTGTAATTATTTTAAGAAATGCTCATCAGGACTTACATGGTGCTCAAGCTTTGGGAAATGTTTAAGTAAATTATTTTGAGCGAGGTTAGCTCCTGAGCGGAGAGCTCCTCTTGTGTTTTTTTAATGAATTTAGTGTAGCTTTAGAATATCGCGAATATAACAATTATGATTCATGAGAATATTTAAAAACTGCGCGTTTACAATATGTCATTGAATGAAGTAGCAAAATATTCTCTGATATTTGGTGGGAGAATCTGACAATCTTCATATCCTAATCAAAATCAAGTAATTTGCAGGAATTTTCCATTCTGAATCCAAATTTTAAATAAAATCTTCGAATCTGGATTCAGTTTGCTTTATCATCGGTGCAACATCAAAATTGAAATTACACACAACCAAAGGACCTTACTTATTATTCTGAGCTTCACAAATCAAATTCAGTAATGAAACACTATTGCTAACCTGTCGAGAGTTTCTCATTCCAATCATTTAATATTTGCCCTCTATTAGGTTGCTCTACAAAATGGAAACTGTAACGTAGGGAAGAGTTTTCGGTATAAAACTGGATAGCCTATGAAATGACAGATAGAAAGTCATTTATGAAAGTTAGAGAGTAGAAGAGAGAACATTGAATACTAAATAGCATATGATTAAGAGTTAGAAAGGAAGAAAAGAAGATCACAATCAAACTTTTCTTATGGAAATCAAACTTCTAGAAAAATTAAGATG
>JABUQX010045389.1:2500-10000 GCA_015478945.1 Trachelipus rathkii | reverse complement strand
GTACAATGTCTCCCACCTTTACTTTATTTTTCCATGCGACCTGGTAAAGATCTCTTCCTACTTCTCTCAGGCCCAAGAGATATTCGGTATACCATCGAGTTCTAAAGTCCTCGAACATCTCCGAAGATTTCTTGAGGGACTGAATATGTTTCCTCTCTTTGAAGGTAAATTGGAAGTAGTAGGATCATTTAAAATGAGACTTGTATTAGCCAAAGGTTTTAAAAAACAATTTGGTGTTAAAGGTACAATATCGTTGTCCGAAGAGGTGTAAGTTAGGGGTCTCGAGTTAATGGCGTCGGCGATATCTGCCAGGATAGTGATAAAATCAAAATAGTTCAAGCTTTTACACCCTACTGTCTTGTAGAGGAAGTTTTTGACAGTCCGGATTGATCTTTCCCACATATTCCCATCCAAGGCGTGCTATACAATCGGAACTCGAAAAATGTTGAATATATGAATGGCGATGCAGAACTCGGAACCTGTTCCGAAACAACGAATTGTTCAAGAGAATTCGCGCTTCTATTAAAGCGAACGGGCATTGTCACTATATAAGAAATTTGGAACTTCAAACTTGGGGTGACATACCTCTTAAACAATTGCACAAATGATCTTGCAGACATGTCAGGGATCAAATCTAAATACACACAACAATTGTCTTAAACAGTGTACTACAATATATACATTTTGTTGTTGTTGGATTTGAACCTTTGACTTTGGCAAAGGAAATGTTTGTGCTAGGTCAAACACCTTCACTTGTGAAATGCATAAAAGTTTAACTTGAATTTTGTGAAATTGTAAACTTTTGGGGGGGGGGAAAATATTGAAACGAAAAGCTGTTGTACTTTTACAGATTACAACATTCGACAGTAATTTTTCTGTATGTAGCAACGAGCTGATGTAACCAATACCTTTACGCGAATACATTAGGGTTGGCCTGAATGGCCAGGTTTGACATAGGCAACATGCGCATCTTAATGATGAGAAAGTCAGATGATGGGATTTACCAAGTACTACAGGATTCACCACTCAAACATAATTAATTAGTACGAGATAGAGCGGCCTACTTCTGAATGAGCCTGAGTCATCTAAAAAGGTCTGAGACGAGAAACAATTCAGGTGCTGCTTTAGCAGAAGCAGGCGTTCGACTGTACATCATATAAGAAAACCGAAGTTTCAACAGAAAAGCTGTCTTGCTGCTACACTTTTAGCAAGAAAAGAGTCTAGCTCATTTCTGTCACATTCGATTGAGAAAAGAGTCTGATGACACCGAAATTGCTAAAAGTAGAGAAACCAAACGTTTAAACAATATTGTCAAAGTAAATATCGCTGAAATGTGGATGATAGGGAGAGGTGGGGCATTCCGTGGTATTGACCATAAATGTTGAAGAATGGCCATCAATCCTCCCCACCGAACTGCTGAAAATTGACCAGAAAATCTGGCTCATAGATGAGCCAGTTCGCGACCAAATTTCCAAAGCTTCAGTTTTTTTGATAAAACTTCGATGTGATAACCTCGAGTTATTCAAATCAGCAGGGGTCTTCATCCGTTTTAAACGAAGTAAAAAGGGGACAGGCAGTAAATGTCATCTCTCATGGAGGAGATCATGATTTTTGATATCTTTGATTCTATTTTTGACAAAATATTTTTTGTTTTGCCTACCACTCCGCTACCCCATGCATAGGACGATTTGGCAATCCTATCATGTTGACAGCATGATTTACCTCTGTCAATTCCCAGTCAAATTTGTGAGAAGGCACTTGAAGAGCAAATAAAACTAGATATAGCTCAAGACAATGAAGTGTTTTTCCCCTGAGAGGAGCCACCTTAGATTTGGCCCACAATATGCGTGGGGACGTATTCTGAACCGCGTTGACGTAGACTGCAAAACCTACATTGTGAACTTGACGTCATAAAGATGTTGAAAAATGAATTTGCTGAATTGCTTCAAAGCAGAAAGCGATTGAAAAGATAAGTTTTTGAGGTTGTCGAGATCAGCACGAAGTTTCTCCCAATCTTCCTTTTATATCTTGGTCAATAGAGTCATCCCAACTCATTTCTTTCTCCCATGTCCGCCTCATTAACAGGACGTTCCCTTAAAGTTACAGGAGGAAAAGAAAGAGGATCAAAGATTTTGTTTACTTGGGAGAGAAGTTTCGTTTTTGATTCGACTGAGGTAGAGGTTCAAAGTCTGCCAATTTAAGTTATTCATTTTCGGGATGATAAAAGATACCAAGACATTTTCTCATCCACATTATTGAAGGAAAGGCATCTGATCGTCTTTATTTGAGCTTTTAGATTTCCGGGTCGGTTGGTTATCCAGAACACAAGTTGACCCAACCTCCTTCGATCCTTTCTACCGAGGCTAATAGATGTCTTCAAAAACACTCAGGGATGAATGAGTGTAGATAAAATTATCCACATACAAGTTATTGACCAGAAACCGAGAGACTAGATCGAATGAATATTTGCTTTTAATATGATGTCTTATTACGGCTCCTAAGATAAAAAGGGATACCGCAAGGCCAAAAATGATTGTCGCGTACCTATAGGTAACCCAAGTCTCGCATCTCTCTTCCCAGAGGAACAAAACTATTGTACGTTCGCTTTCAAGTTTAAGATAGTTTTGAAGAAAGGCTTGTCGAATTGTCAGCGGACAACCACAATATTTGTTGGTCTAAAAGGGAAAGAAGACAAGTAAGGGAACCAACAAGTCGATTTGCCTGGGTTTAACAGCTTGATTAGAGAAGGAGCGCCTTTTGTCTAAGGCTTACAAATGAAACACAGGCTGTTTCGTTGAAACCTGATCAGGCTATCTTTATTACAGGGCTGTGGGGGATCATATTTAACGATTGAAAACTTCCTCGCGATCAACAGAGCATGATTTCGATGCATACTACATCTCAGCTGATTTTCCTCAAAAAACATCAGTGTAGGGCCTTATCAAGACCTTGATTGCTGAGACGATTTTTAACTCTTCTAAGCGTACTTAAAGCAATACGATAATTCGAAGGGACTTGATCCACTAATTCTGGGATCCATGGATCTTCAATATGGTATTTTCATCGAATAATTGAATTGCAATTGTTTAATTTAGAGATAAATTCCTTATCGATGGTACCATAATCCTTCTCTAATAGCCAAGACTCCAAGCTGTAAAGATATTCCACCATTCGGCCTATTTCATTTGAAGAATGCTAAGAACGTCCGGTAAGTAGGATGAGGTTCCAAATGATCGAGTTGAGCGAGATTATCGAGACAGCTTGGATAATTGGTGTTTTGCAGTGAAGAGAAAAGAAAGACATTGGATAGTCATTGAATCCTTCTGAATTGACTGAAAAGTTAGAGTTTAGGTTAACTCTGCTTTCTGTATAGAAAGGTTTGTTGATGAGGAAGTAGAAAAGAATTCACTGGGCCAAAAGGAACCAACCCAAAGCAGGTCTGAATGGCACTACCTTCCAAACAATCGATAATTTGGAAGTGTTTCATATGACATAAAGTGTCAGTACCTAAAAGAAGGTCGATGTCATCGACCGAATCCCCATAAGGGCCCACAAAGAACTTGTCAGCCACATTATATTTTAACGAAATGTGCTACTAATGGCTGATGCTAACCCTTTAACCGCAAACCCAACATCCAAAGAAGGGTCGACCAGGACCGGGGTTCTAAAGAAGGAATTGCAGCAGCAATTTATATCTAGGTCGACTAGGTACGATGCACGCTCTTCTTCTCCAATGAATGTTTTTATTCATAGGATTTTTGATTATAGGTAATTGTTCACAGTTGATTCCAAGTTTGGAAAAGCAAATTTAGGCCAGTAGATATGTTCTCTGTGATCCAAATCTATAAGAAGCGAATAGGAACTGATTGTTACTGTGCCTTGCTTATAATGAGTTTATTGTGAGGCTGTGACATAGGTGAGCTAGAGATTTCCCAGTGTTAATTACCAAGATGCATTGCTAACATCAACTTTAATTCCTTTCATCAGCATTTGTGCTTGACGAGAATGCTCCTGTTTTGATAGTGGTTCAGCGGAACAGAGAAGCGGCCTAGATGTTTAGGCTCTTATGCATTTATAGCAAGGATACTTTAAATTGAGTGTTTTAGCCGGGCATGTATTGCCATGTGCTTTATGCTGGAACAGTTACAGCACATGTTTAATGCCACACATCTGTCCCGTTTTGATTAGGTTGTACGTAAACAACCGTGCAGTCAGAGACATGGTCTCCCATTACACAGCTTACCACTTGACTTCCTGAGATTGATTATTCGGATTTGAATTAAGAATTTGATGAGATATCAAAGAGAAAGTAGTTCTTTAGAAAGCCACTACCTTTGGATTGTTTTAACCCTTTCCCTGCCGGCGGAAGCGCTCTGTCCAATTTTGTGTACCACGCATGACGGTAGAAATACGCAACCTGTCTTATTTGATTTTCGCTGCGGTCGCGCTGGGTCAGATAATTTTGCCTTTATTCTGCTTCCGCGTTATATATATATTAATATATATATTATATATATATATATTATATATATATATATATATTATATATATATATATATATATATATATATAGTATATATATATAAATAAACTAAATAAATTAAATAAATAAATATATATAATATATATATATATATTTATATAGTATATATATATATCATATATAACTATATTATATATATATATATTATATATAGATATATATATTATATATATATATAAGTATATAGTATTATTACTATATAAATATATACTATATATATAAAGTAAATTTCTTTTTTACATAGCATGTAGACATTCTTCTTCTCCGAATATGCTAGAGCAAGAAGATCTAATATCATCTCTCTCTATCTCTCTATCCCTCTCTCTCTCTCTCCCTCTCTCTCTCCTTTCTATATATATATGTATATGTATATATATATATTATATATATATTATATAATATATATATATATATATATAATATATATATATATATATATATATATATATATACACAAAGAGAAGAAATAAGAAATTTTGCAAACATTGAGGCAAAGGCGGGGGGGAGGGGTAAAGGTGTAGGGGAGAAAAGTAAGAGAATGAAGGGCTCTCAAGTAAAGATGAAAGCTATGTGGATGGGGGATAAGGGTGATACATTTATAAAAAATCATCCCCGTATCTAGAATACTAAGCCAAATTTTCAATGAAACCGAGCTTTGTAACATCTCGCCGCTTTTTGCGCTTGGTTCATACTGACTAAAATCAAAGAACAGACCTGTATTTATAACCTCGCACTGCTCTTAAAATTGCCAAATGTCACTAGATAAAAGTAGCATAACGTATATTTAGATAAAAAACCAAAGACTCCATAACTGAAATACATATAGAACGAATACGATTTATGACGACACATAGTCGGCATCAGTCATACTAAAGACAATTACTCGTGCCGACAACGTTGACGGCCTCAGCAGCGAAAGGGTTAAAGTATGACTCTTCTGATCAGAGGGTATCTTCTTCTCCCTTTTGATGTTCCCTTTGGAAGAAGATGATTTAGTTGATGAGAATGAAGTTGAGGTCTGAGAGGTGCAAAACCTCAGCATTGTTTGAATTATCTGATTATGCTCCTTAAATATCAGATTAATTGACGGATATTGTTCCTTAGTCGCCAGCTTCCACTCTCTTAAAAATGAGAGAGGAAGTTTATCAACTAATATATGGCCGATTAATTTGCAGCCAGAACTTTCCTCTGGGAAGAGGTCAATCCCCAAATTCCTTGAGTTCTTTTAGATGAGCCCGAACCTTTAAAATAAAGGATCTGACTGTTTCAAGTTGCCTTCCGTCCGGTGGCGGAGATGAGTCCAGTTCATGGAAAGTAGAATCAATGTCCAAATAATGTTCTTTTAAAATGGACAAGGCAACTTCATAGTTCTTATCCGTACTGTCAAAATGCTCAATGTCTCTGAGAGTATATCCCTTTAAATGGGACTTGAGATACTGCAACTTTAGAGCAGTCACTCCTCCCCCATACACATTATAGAACTCTTGCAGGAAGGAACGAAAGGAGTGCTTGTATTTCTCGCCTGAAAAATCTCCGCATTTTAGGGCTCGCGCTCTTCAGGCTAAAAGGCTGCTGGGAAAGACTTGGAGTGTTCCAGCAAGTTTTTTCGGAATTGAAGCTGTTCTCTCACTTATACAGAAATGGCGCTCAAGAAGATCTTCGCGACTTGATTTCATTCCATATCGACTCTAACAGTGGAGAGCTGGGAGCCACTTTTATTGTGTTAAGCATCAGTAGCAGAAATCGTCTTTCGTCTAAGAAGCGAAAATTGGTCGACTTGGTGTATCAGCCCCTATTGATAGTTTTCGATCGAGTAATCTTGGAAGTTTTATTCCATATAATCGAGGTTACCTTGTCAAAAAACTTTGTTTAACAACAGGCGTCGATGAGGGTAGGTGACTTCTTGTATCATCACCCTTTTTTCAGGAAAATGTTCTGCGCATAGGTAGCTTTCTTCTTAAAACACCCTTTTTCATTCGAAGGGGACTCAGCTCACCCTGTAATGTGGCTTTTAAACTAGCTGTTGTTTCATCCGAAGAAGATGCAGGTCTTTCATTTGAGAACCCCTCTGTGACCTTTAGGTCTAAATCGTTTAATATATTCATTGTGAACAAATTATATTTAAATGTGAAGTAGTGTGAATATTTCCCAACTGGCTAAAAGAGCAGCCTATAAACCATATAAACACAGGCTACAAAGGCAGATCTAAAAAGTTATAAGTCAAGAGAACACGTGAGCAACCGTATAATTTTTTACTGCGCGCACGGAGCAATCAACTACAAGTTTACTGACCCCATATGAAGCAAACACAAAATCAATTGCGCACGTATAAGTTGACTGCGCACACGTGAAGCAACTACAAAGTCACTGCGCACATATGAAGCAAACACAAAGTCAATTGCGCACGTATAAGTTGACTGCGCACACGTGAAGCAAACACAAAGTTAATTGCGCACACGTGAAGCAAACACCAAGTCAATTGCGCACGTATGAGTTGACTGCGCAAGTGTGAAGCAACTACAAAGTCACTGGGCGCACATATGAAGCAAACCCAAAGTCAATTGCGCACGTAGAAGTTGACTGCGCAACACCTGAAGCAATTACAAAGTCACTGCGCACATATGAAGCAAACCAAAGGTCAAGTTGACGCAAGTTTATTAAGTTGGACTGCGCACATTGTGAAGCCAATGCAAAGTCACTGCGCACATTTATGAAGCAAAAACAAAGTGTTCAATAGCGCACGTATAAGTGGGTGCGCACCACGTAACTACCAAGTCACTGCGCACATATGAAGTAAACACAAAATCAATTGCGCACGTATAAGTTGAACAGCACAGATGTGAAAACAAATGCGCAATACTGAAATGAACTGCGCACGTTTAAAGTGAACAACGCAGGTGGTGAGAAACAAATGCGCACTCTTGAAAGAAACCTGCGCACGTTCAAAGTGAAAACAC
>JABUQX010045388.1:2500-22544 GCA_015478945.1 Trachelipus rathkii | reverse complement strand
TTAGAATGAATTAGTATTTTTTTGCTAATTTAGGACCGTTTCGTTTTTGTATGTCATTTGTCGCTTACGCTCGATAAGAAGATGGCTCACACAGTTTTAGCACTAAATTCCTGTTTAAACGATTCACACTTTCTGAAAAGTCAGGGAAAAAATCAGGCAGGAAACGTTTTAAGGATATGCTAGAAGTCGTGAAATTCCAGGAAAAGTCCGGAAATTTATAAAATTCAAAACATATGAAGAATTGTATTGGTTGGAGTGGTGGTGTGGTGAGATGGTTTCAATGGTATGAGGTTACATTATTTTAATAATTTTTTCCCTTACTGTAATTGGAATTGAGAATGTATTTGATAAGGGTGAATGAAAAGGCCTCGATGGGCTACGAACGACATCCATAAATCTCGGTTTATCGTGTATTCTTTCTATTTTTAGTCACTATTTAACCTACTATCTTCTATTTCGTTTGCGTAGGAGGGTTGTTCCAAGTTCATCCTTTTATGATAGGTGATTGTGTATGATGTGTTTAACTGTGATGACTTATTGACTTAATCTGTTATATCTAATTTTCTTTAGGAATTATACTTTTGAGGTAGGTTTTTGAGGTTGACCGAATTGATTTTGATTTGTGCAGTTAACAGCCGAAAATCCTCAAACACACAAACCATTACATAAATGTTTCTGTTCAAACCAAAGATGTATTTCTAAAATGCAAATTGGCTTTTTTTAAAATGCTTCCTGAGAACGTGAAATCATTTTACGAAAGTTCCAAATGTCAGACCCACTTGGTCCATTCCTGTTCACAGATACATGTTCGCTGCTAAATATATGGAAAAAAATTCTAAGGTCAGTAAAAAAGCCTGCTACAACAACTAAGCTTTGTATTAGATTTACATGACAAAGACAATTTGCGTGAGATAACCGTGATGTAAAAGGTATAATAATTACTTGGTCAGGGGATGCTTCAACTTTGGCTGGGGCTGAAGCCCCATATTTCACTCCTCGCCTAAAAAGATGGACATAAAATCGGAATCATCAGGGCGATTTTGACCATATAAACACCAACTGTAGCTTTTTTGCCCTCAAAACGTTGTTTTCTGGTGTTTTCTGTGACTGTAGTTCATTCTTTTCAGAATTTTCAATTTTCAAAAATCTATGTTTTTTACTATTTTCATATCAACGTTCAGATTTTTTTGCGAAATAACTTCAAATTTGAAATAGGCATAGATGGGAATCCCTATACACAATATACGATGACATATTTTGCGAAATTTTTTAATTTTGTAGCTCAGCGAATTGGATCCAATTTCCAAACCCATTTTTTTTTTAATTTGAAAAAGATGAAAAATTGACATTTTTTTTATTTACTCATCGATCAACATCAAAATTCAGGGGCTTGTATAGTCGGGCAAGATGCATCTTTTTTACTTAGATAATTTTTTGGTATACTCAATAGGAAAATTTTTAAAAAATTTCAAAAAATATTTTTTTTGAAAATTTGTTCCATATCCAACTTTCAGATTTTTTTGCATAATGACTTCAAACTTGAAAATATGCATAGAATGGTCCATTTCCAACAATTAGCACTGATTTTCGAATTTAGTTTTGTTGCTTTCAGCGTGTCCAATTTCCAAACCCATTTTTTTTTAATTTGAAAAGTGAAAATTGACATTTTTTTTTTCTACTATAAGTACCGTTGAACATCAAAATTCAGGGCTTGTAATAGTCGGCTGAAGGATGGCACTTTTACTTAGAAATTTATTTGTGTATACTCAATAGAAAATTTTAAAAAAATTTCAAAAAATGATGTTTTTTTGAGAAATTTGGCTTCCAAGAAGCAAATCCAAACCTATTCTTATAAAGAATTTAGCTAAGGAAAAAAAGATGCATTCTCGCCCGACTATATAAGCCCGGAAAGTTGATGTTATCGGTATGAGTAGAAAAAACTGTTCAATTTTTCACTTTTTCAATTTTTAAAAAAAATGAGTTTGGAAATTGGACAACGCTGAGCACAAAACTAAAAAATTCGAAAAAATTCTATGTGACTATTGTAGGGGTAATGGAACCGGCATACTTATGCATATTTCAAGTTTGAAGTGATTTCGCAAAAAAAGTCTGAAAGTTGATATGAAAAAGTCAAAAACATTGTATTAAAAATTAAAAATTCTGAAAGAATGACTACAGTCATAGAAAAAAACACCGGAAAACAACGTTTAGAAGGGCAAAAACAGCACATGTGTGTTTATATAATCAAATCGGGCGTAAATTTCCGAATTTTATGTCCATTTTTCAAGGGGGCGTGAAAATTAGGCTACGCCGAGCAAAAGATTTGATCATCCCTGTCAGACAAAAAAAATAAAACTTCTCAAGAAGTCACTTCGACTGAAAGTAATATCCAAATTCCTTGATGCCAGGACTGGTGCTAGATCAAAATGAACAGAAAAGATATTAGAAAAGATGTTCCTCTGAAAGTACAAGCCTGTCCAACGCGCTGCTCGATCATTGGATCCTAGTTATTAATTTTGTTCACAGCCAGAACAAGGGAAACAAGATTCTGCTATGGTTGTAGAGGTTACACCAATAACCGAATCACAGATCTGTTGCTGATAAAGCAAAAGAACAATACACTCTACTTTGCAGTGAACCTCATTCTACCCTTGAATTAAAATTAAAATATTTAGGATTGTGATTGTCCTTCTAAGAGACTTGATGAGTTTTTTTTCTTCTATACCACCCTGAGATCAATGTTATGCGGAATGTGGCAGAATTATTGAAATTTAAGCCTGACATTTTCCCATGGAAAATGCGACAGTGGAAGGAGGGTTTTCTGCTACATAAAGCAGTTTATGTAGAGGAGTCTGAAAGAAACATATTCTGAGTTTCTCAAAGAAACATGCGCACAATGCAAAAAGATCTTCATGAAAGTATCATAAGTTCCTATCACTCAAAAAATGTTGACAGATGTAAGAGCTGCCCATAGGACAAATTAATATTGTTTTGGGGAAGAGTCAAGAAACCAGAACCAAACCGAAGAAGATAATAAAAAGGTTGAAAAAAAAATATCGCATACAGATCAAATAAACTTGAGGAGCAGAGAAAGATGTTAAAACAAAACTTTGACAGAAGAAGACGCTATAAAATCAAAAAATCAGATGCTGAGAAGAAAAAGTTAACTTAATCTCCCCATTTAGAACTTTTGGGATGGACGTGGACGTTATTCACCTAGGCTATTAATGGAAATTTTAAAATTTATTTTCTTTTTGTATAAATAAAAAACTGTTTACTTTGGAAAAAATAAAAAAAACTTATTTATTATACAAAAGAAAAATTTAAAGCTTACATTAATTAGCCTTAGGTGAAATAACGTCCACTGTGATCACAAAAAGTTCTAAATGGGGAGAATTAGGGTAACTTTTTCTTCTCAAGCATCTGAATTTTGATTTTATAGCGTCTTCTTTGTCAAAGCTTTTTAAATCTTTCTCTGCTCTTCAAGGATTATTGATCTGTATGGATAATGTTTTTTTTTCAAAACCTTTTTATTTCTTCTTCTTTTTGGTTCTGTTTTGACTCGTTGAGATGTTCTTCATATCTCCTATGGGCAGCTCTTACATTTGTCAAAAATTTTTGAGTGATAGGAACTTTATGAATACTTCATGAGGATCTTATTGCATTGGGCGCTGTTCTTTGAGAAAATTCAGAATATGTCCGTCTTTCAGATGCTTAACTAAAATTGCTTTATGACGAGAAAACCCTCCTGTCCACTGTCGCATTTCCATGGAAAATGTCAGTCTTAATTAATTAATGCCCACAATTCCGCATAACTTGATTCTCAGGTGCTATAGAAGAAAAAAACTCATCAAGTCTCTTAGTAGGACAAATCACCATCCAAAAATTTTGAATTTTATCAGGGTAGAATGAGTTTCTTGCAAAGTAGAAAAGTGTAGTTGTGCTTTTGACTTTTTTCAGCAGACAGAATCTGTGATTCGTATTGGTGCTTACAATGCCCTCTAGCAATAAAGCAAATCTTGTTTCCTTTGTTCTGGCTGATGAAAATTATACTAGGATCCAATAATGAGAGCCCTTGGACAGTGTACTTCAGAGGACATCTTTCTAATATCTTTCTGTCATTTTTGATTAGCACGTCTGGCATTCAAATGGAATTTTAGAAGAATCTCATTCGAAGTGACTCTTGAGAAAGTTTTTTTGTCTGAAGGGGATGATCAAATCTTTTGCTCGGGCGTAGCCTAATTTTACGCCCCCCCTGAAAATGGACATAAAATTCGGAATTTACAGCCGATTTTGACTATAACACCAAACTGTAGCTTTTGTTTCCCTCTAAAACGTTGTTTTCCGGGTTTTTTTTGTGTCTGGTCATTCTTTCAGAATTGTTAATTTTTCAAATACATTGGTTTTTGACTATTTTCATATCAACTTTTAAAATTTTTGCGAAATGACTTCAAACTGGAAATATGCATAGATGCGTCCATTACCTACATAAATTACGTTAGAACTTTTCGGGAATTTTTAGTTTTGTGCGCAGCCTGTCCCATTTCCCAAACTCATTTTTTTGAATTTGAAAAGTGAAAAACTTGACATTTTTTTCTACTTCATCGATCAACATCAAACTTTTCCAGGGCTTATTATAGTCGGGACGAGATGCATCTTTTTTACTTAGATGAATTTCTTTATATACGAATAGGTTTGGATTTGTTCTTGGAACAAATTTTCAAAAAAAATATTTTTTGAATTTTTTTTAAAAATTTTTCTATTGAGTAACCAAAAAATTATCTAAGTAAAAAAAGATCATCTTGCCCGACTATACAAACGCCCTTAAATTTTGATGTTGATCGGATCTGGATGAGTAAGAAAAAAAAATGTCAATTTTCACTTTTCAAATTTAAAACAAAAAAGGTTTGGAAATTGGACACGCTGAGCACAAACTAAAAAAATCGAAAATTTTCTACGTAATTATTGTAGGAGATGGAACTCCATCGTATGCAGGCCATTTTTCAAAGTTGAAGTCAATTATGCAAAAAAATCTGAAAGTTGATATGGAACAAATTTTCAAAAAAAATATTTTTTGAAATTTTTTTAAAAATTTTCTATTGAGTATACCAAAAAATTATCTAAGTAAAAAAGATGCATCTTGCCCGACTATACAAGCCCTGAAATTTTGATGTTGATCGGATGAGTAGAAAAAAAAATGTCAATTTTTCACTTTTCAAATTAAAAAAAAAATGGGTTTGGAAATTGGACAACGCTGAGCACAAAACTAAAAAATTCGAAAATGTTCTACGTAATTATTGTAGGTAATGGACCCATCTATGCATATTTCAAGTTTGAAGTCATTATGCAAAAAAATCTGAAAGTTGATATGAAAATAGTCAAAAACATGGATGTTGAAAAATTGAAAATCTGAAAGAATGATTACGCAGTCACAGAAAAACACCAGAAAACAACGTTTTAGAGGGCAAAAAAAGCTACAGTTTGGTGTTTATAGGGTCAAAATCGCCTGAAAATTCCGAATTTTATGTCCATTTTTAGGGAGGAGTGAAAATGGGGCTCAGCCCCAGCCAAAGATTGAAGCATCCCCTGAAATCCAAGATTAATTAATACCTTTTACATCACGCAAATTGTCTTTGTCATGTAAATCTAATACAAAAAGCTTAGTTGTTGTAGCAGGCATTTTACTGGACTTAAGAATTCTTTCCATAATATTTAGCAGAGACATTGTAAATCTGTGAACAGGAATGGACCAAGTGGGTCTGACGTTTGGAACTTTCTTAAAAATGATTCACGTTCTAAGAAAGCATTTTTTAAAAAAAAAAAGTTTGCATTTAGAAATACATCTTTGGTTTGAACCGAGAGAAACATTTTGTAATGGTTTGGTGTTGAGAGATTTTCGGCTGTTAACTGCACAAAAATCCAAAATCACTTCGTCAAACCTCAAAAACACCTCAAAAAGTATAAATTCCTAAAAAGAAAAAGATATAAACAGATTAAGTCATAAGTCATACAGTCTAAAACACATCATACACCAATCACCTTCAATCAAAAGGATGAACCTGGAACAACCTCCAAGAACAGAAAAAGAAGAAATAGTAGTAATAGTGAACTAAAAAATAGAAAGAAACAGGAGAGAAGTAGATTTATGGGATGTCATTCCTCGCCCATCCTTTTTCATTCACTTAATCAAATACATCGTCTCATTCCACAATTACAGTAACCCTTCTGTGAATTTAAGTAAGTGTCGAGTTTCAGAGAAGTGATATTGAAGTAGAGATTTGAAAACTCCGACGATGCTTCTTTTTCTGAGGAGGCGGATCGACTAGTGGTAGAGCCTCCTGTATATTGTCTAACGGCGACGCTGTTGTCGATAGTTGGAGCCTGCGGCGAGCGAAATTTTTTCGGTCCTATTGCAATTTTGTCGTAAGTAGCATGTTGTGCGCCTGTTGGCGTCGACCTTGGTCGGTTGGTTCTGTTACCCATGAGCACCCCGAAGAATGCCGTGTAGCCCCAGGAGGGGTTCCAACCATCCTTCTGTGGATTTACATTAAGTATCGAGTTCAAAGCAGTAAAATCGAAGCAGAAACTTAAAAACTGAACGAAATACCTTTTTTTCTGAGGTTGCGGATCTGACTAGTGGTTTAACCTCTGTACATTGTCTAACAGCACGCTGTTGTCGATGTTCGAGTCCTGGCGCGAGTGAAATTTTTCTTTCGTCTTATTAATGCAAGATTTGTCCCAGCAAGCATTTGTGCCCATATCGGCGTGGCCTGACTTGTTTGGTGCTCCTGTACACGGGGAGCAAACTGCAGAATGCGTTTAGCCCCACAGGGGGGATTCCAACCGAGCCCTTGCTATAGATTTGAATAGAATATCGAGTTGTCAAAGCAGTGATATGGAAGCAAGAAATTTGAAAACTTCCGAGATGCTTCTTTTTCGGAAGAGTCGGATGCGCAAATAGTGGTAGAGCCTCTGGTACATTGTCTAACGGCGACGCTGTTTCCGATTCGAGTACTGGCGCGAGTGAAATTTTTCTTCGTCCTTATTATTATTTCAAATTTGTCGCAATCAAGCATGTTTCCCATGTCGGCATTCAGTGACTTTGGTCGGTTGCTCATTGTAACCCAGGAGCACCCGCGAGATAGAATGCCGTGTAGCCCCAGCAGGGGTCCAACCACCCTTCTATGGATTAAATAAGTATCGAGTCAAAGCAGTATATCGAAGCAGGAGATTTGAAACTGTAAAGAAATACCTTATTTTTTTTGTGGTGTCGGATGCGGGACTATTGTAGAGCCTCTTGTACATTGTCTAACCGACGCTGTTGTCGATGGTTCGAGCTCTGGCGCGGGTGAAATTTTTCATCGTCTTATTATGCAAATTATTGCCAACAGCATCTTTGGGCCGCATGTCGGCTTGCTTGACTTGTTGGTTGCTCTGTAGATCCAGGAGCAAGACCATGAAAAATGCCGTGTAACCCCATAAGAAGTTCTATATCTATAATTATTAATATATTGTATCTTTATCCATCATTCTTAATACAGACTTACTTTTCATTAAGCAAAGGTAATAGCATACGTCATGTAAGACCTAGCACACTCAAGTCTTATTCCCTTTGCATTCACTAAGGATTTATTTCCACCAGCCATCTTCCTTCCCATTCCAACGTTTACATACTACATTCTTGCATCAGTCCGTTCCCTTTATCATCACAGATATTCCTAAAATTTGACTCAGATTTTGTTCAAGCTGCTCACCATCTAACATAACTTTACACAGAGAAGACTATCCTCACTCAAAAACCATAACCTTACTCCTATTCACGTTTACTTTCAAAACCCCTCCTTTTACACACCTGCCAAATCTCTCTTCTACCAATCCCCTCCAAGCTATTTCAGATTCGCCACACTAAAACAAAGAATCATCCGCATATAATAGCGTAGGGCACCCTCCACTCTTTCATTCTCCATTACTCTAACACCATTCCTTGCTCCCTCACCCCACCTCTGATTCTTTCATTAACCCAATCCAATATATATATATGATTATATATATAATATAGTAATATATATAATATATATATATATATATATATATATATATATACTTATATAATATATATATATAGATATATATATAATAATATATATATATAATATATATTAATATTAGATATTATATATAATATGTATGATCTATCCCATTGAAACAATTCAAGCCTTTGATATATTTCTTTTACAAACCCACAAAAGAAAATAAAAAAATTTTTTCCGGCTCCGGCTCCAAACTCCGACTTATAGTTTCTGCACTGTTTGAGAATTGGGCAGTATTTTCTGGCAATAAATTTTCACGTACAAAAATATTTTTTGAAAAAATTTATGCCCAGAATCCGGTTCCGTTTCATACTCCGCCTGCGGCTAGATCCGGAGCTGGATCCGACTAAGGTTTCTGCACGATTTGAAAATTGTTTAGCAGCTTTTTTAATCATATTTTGCACAAAAAAAATATATATAGGAACTAGGAATTATACCAGAATCCGCTTTCGTTCCGAACTCCAGATCCGGGATCCAACAAGGGTTTCTGCATATTTAAACATTGTTTCAACCGTCTTCCGGCAATAAATTTTTTCATCTAAAAAAAATATTCTTGAAAAAAATTTATAAACAGGATCCGGCTCAAACTCCGCTCCGGTTCCGACTCCGATCCGGGATCCGACTAAGGTTTTGAACTATTTGAAAATTAGTGCAGCCAAGTCTCTGGAGAAACGATTTTTTCAATAAAAAATGATTTCTTGAAAGAGTTTTTATAAGCAAGATCCGGCCCCGGATCCGACTCCGGATCCTGTCCGGACCGGATCCAGATTCAAAAGGTTCCTGCACTATTTGAAAATTTGTTCAGCATTTCTTCTTTCAATAAAGTTTTTACCTAAAAAAATTTCTAAAAAAAATCATAATCAGGACCAACGGTTCCGGGTTTGGCTCCGGATCGGCTCACGGATCCGACTAGGTTCTGTACTAATGATTAATTGTTCAATGCGTCTTCGGCAATACATTTTCGCGCTAAAAAAGATATTTTTTTGAAAGAAATTAATACCCAGGCATCCGGCTCCGGCTCCGGCTTCCGACACCGGCTCGAGTTCGGCTCGGCTCCGGATCTGACTAGGTTTCTGCACTATTTGAAAATTGTCAAGCACTTCTTCTGTCAAAAGATTTTTCACAAAAAAAAAATATTTTTCGAAAAAAAACCATACTCCGCTCGACTTTGACCTTCCGCTCCGAATCCTGAGCCGATTAAGGATCTGCACATTCGAAAAATTGTTCAGCAAGTCTTCTGAAATAAATTATTCATCTAAGAAATTATTCAAAAAATTTATACCAAGGATAAGGCTCCGAATGTGGATCCGGATCCGAACCCGACTAAGGTGTTCTGCACTATGTTGAGAGTCCTCATTTCCCTTTCTGCATTAAATTTTTTGAACTAAAAAAAATTATTTTCTTGAAAAAATATTCATACCCAGGCTCTGGCTCCGGCTTCTGCTCCGACTCCAGCTCCGCTCCTACTCCAGCTCCGACTCAGCCTCGGCTCCGGATTGGACTAAGGTTTCTGTACTATTGAAAATGTGTTCAGTACGTCTTTCTGGCAAAAAATTTTCACCTAAAAATATTTTTTTAAATAAAAAAAATGTTTTTCCATTTTAAACCCCCCCCCAGGAAAAATTTTTCCCCCCCCGGCTTCCCGCCGGGGGCCCCTTCCGGGGTTTACCCGGGGGGGGGGGGGGGCTACGGCTCCGGATCCGACTAAGGTTTCTGAACTATTGGAAAATTGTTCAGCACGTCTTCTATCAATAAAATTTCACCTAAAAAATATATTTCGAAAAAGTCATACTCTGGCTTAGAATCCATCTCGCGGTTTTGAATCCGCCTCCGGCTCCGAGCTCACAAATCCGATCCGATTAAGGATCTCACTATTTGAAAATTGTCAACAAGTCTTCTGCAATAAAATTTTCATCTAAGAAATTATTTCTTGAAAAAAATATACCAAGATCCGTCTCCGAATCCGGATCCGGATCCGATTCCGGATCCGAAAGGTTTCTCAACTATTTGAAAATTGTTCAGTGCATTTTTTCTGGCATTAAAATTTTCACCTAATAAGAATATTTTTGAAAAAAAGTCAGACCAGGTTCGGCTCCGGGCTAAGGGCCCGCTCGGCTCCAAATTCACCTTCCGCCCGACTTCACTTCGATCCGGATCTGACTAAGGTTTCTGACCTATTGAAAATTGTTTAGCACGAATTCTGGCAATAAATTTCTCAAAAAGAAAAAACTTTGTATTATAAAAAATTATATTACTATTTTGCACCGGCTCTGACTCTGGCTCGACTTCGACTCCGGATCCGAGCTCCGGATCCGATCCGAGGACTAAGGAGTCTACACTATTGAAATCTGTTCAGCATGTTTTCTGGCAAGAAATTTTTCATCTAAGAAAAAAAAATTTTCTTAATAAAAAATTTTATACCAGAATCCGGACTCGAATTCCGGCACCGCTCCGGATCCGGATCGGATCCAGCTAGGTTCTGGCACTATTTGAGAAAAACTGTTCAGCACTTCTCTGGCAAAAAAATTCTTCACCTAAAAATATTTTTCGAAATTAATCAAACTACGGTACCGGCTCTGACTTCGGCTCCGACTTCGACTCCGGTTCTGACTCCGATCGGATCCGACTAGGATTATGCAACTATTTAAAAATTGTTCTAGTACGTCTTCTGTCATTAAATTTTTCACCTAAAAAAATAAATATTTTTTAAAAAAAATCATACCCAGTCGGCTCCGGCTCCTGCTCCGACTTCACTGCGGCTCTGGAATCTGACAAAGCGTTTTCTGTTACTATTTTGAAAGATTGTCAGTACGTCTTCTGGCATTAAATTTTTTACTAAAAATATTGATTTTTAGAAAAAAATCATACCCAGATCCGGCTCCGGCTCAGCCTCTGGCTTCGATATATAACTTCGGTTTCAGCTCCGGATCCGAATAAGGTTTCTGCACATTTGAAAATTGTTCAGCAGATTTTCTAAAAAAATATTTCGAAAAAAAATCATACTCGGCTCCGGCCTCCGGCTCCGACTCGACTCCGGCTCTGATCGGATCGGATCGGATCCGACTAAGATTGTGTACTATTTGAAATATTGTTCAGCACATCTTCTGCCAATAAATTTTTCATCTAAAAAAAATTATTTCATGGAAAAAATATATACACAGGCTCCGGCTCCGGCTCCGGCTCCGGCTCCGGCTCCCGGCCCCCATTATTTGACTAAGAAAATCCGAAGAATGAGCTAGAAGTTGAGAATATGAAAAAAAAAATTAGATTCTTATAAATTATAAATAAAACAGTTTTTGATCCTAAACCTGGAATTGCAATTTTGACTGGAATTGAAATTTTTTAGTTTCGACACCTCTCTAAATAAATTTCTGTATCTAAAAAACTATTTAGAATTTTTAAAAAAATAAACACGATGATGTTCAGGAGGAATTTTTCTACAATTTAGATAATAAATAAAAAAATTGTGAAAATTTGATTTTGCTTTCAAAAAGTAGGGGGTCTAGTTATGAAGTCTCCCCTTAAATCCATGAAATTGAAGAAAAAGATTAGCATAATTAAAAAATGATGCATGGTGTGCATCCGTAATGTGTTCAGGGGATTTTTAGGAAATTGTAAAGATTCAAATTACAAAACAACTGATAAAAAATGCTCATTGATTGTTATAAAAAAAATGGAGTGCCGTATGTCATTAAAGGTATAAGTTATTTACACTCTCATTTGAACTTTTCGAGAGAATTTGGATTTAGAAGAACATGGTGAAAGGATTTCACCAGACGTTCAGACAATGAAAGGCAATACAGGACGTTGGATAGCCATGAATGGGTGGATTATATGTTGGTTTGATAAGAGAAGCCAAATGATTCACAAGATAAAAACACGATGAACAAAGTACTTTTAATGCAGAGTAAGCATGTTTTGGCATATTAAAGCATGACTGTTTTAGGGGATATTAGTACGAAATCTTGTCAAGTGAAGTAAGTCTTTTTTAAGTAAACTGTTCCGTGAAATTAAACCTTCAATAAAAAAATTTTAATAAAAAACCAACAGTATAAAGTCATTAACAAACCTTAAAAATGTCCAAACTTAAATATTTGCATGAATTCTTAAGTATCGATGATAGAAAAATGAAGGTCATTTCTGTGTCAGCGTCAAAAAATATATAAGATTTCAATAAAAAAATAAAAATAAACATTTTTGGGTAAATAGTACGGGGTTATTGAATCTGAAAGTTTCTCATATTTCTCCCCAAAAAGTAAGAAGTATCAGCCAAGTATAACGGCCATATTAACCAATACCGATACGATACCCCAAAAAAGGCCGATACTGCCGATACCGATACCGAAGAAATACTCAAAAGCTATGTATATATGAATATATATTCATGATATATATATATACTATATATAATATATATATATAATAATATAATATTATAATATATATATTATATAGTATATATATAATAAAATAATTTACATATGCTTTAGTGAATTTTTTTTTTGCCTTAGGGACGGAATGAATGGCTAAGAGGGCCCTGGTCATAAATATATATATATAATAATTATATATATAATATTATATTATATATATATATATATATATAATATAATATATATAGTATATTATATATATATATATATATATATATATATATATATATAGCTCCCAAGGCAAATGCAAACATTTCAATCACAAGTTTTCACCAGAAATAGATACCCTAATAAAAGAAAGAAATTTGCTCCGACAAAATAGACAACCAAATTTAAACTAAATAAACCAAATCATAGACCTCAACAACGGAAAAAAACAACTTAATTAATTCTAACAAAAATAAAAACTGCCAACGGTACACACAAGCAGTACACCATAAAACCAACACAGCAAAAATATCCCGAACAATATAAAAAGATCAACACTTTACATACACAGCCTCCACTAACCCACGAAGCCATATGTAAACAAAACAATAAAATCCTTAGCCCTAAAATCAATGCAATCTCCTTATGTCACACTACTCTAAAATTAGCCAAAAAACCTACAACTCCCACCAACAGATTAACAACTAAATGACTTAAAAAATTAAAGATCAACCAAGAACCGAGACCCCCTACCCCCATTCACTCCGCTAGAAGTACTTAATATTATCAAACACCTTAAAAATTCACAAGCCGAAGGGCCAGACAAAATATCCAATATCCACCTCAAACACATTGGAACTAAAGCCATAGCAGTGCTAATATAAATATTTAACACCGCCTGGCAAACTAACACTAACACTATCCACAATTCTGGAAACACGCACACATAATCCCCAAACTAAATCCTAATAAACCACCCAACATCCCTTCCTCATATAGACCTAGATCATTACTTTTCACAATATCTAGAGTTCTCGAGAGATTAATCATGAATAGTATCTCCCTCTCAGATACACAACATGGATCTAGAACAAACCACTTCACTACCTCACTACTTACCGATCTGACACAAAACATCCTTACAGGTTTCAACCAAAATCTACCACCCTCTTGCACTCTCATAGTGACAATAGACACAAACAAAGCAATTGATACAGTCCCACGTCACCTCTTAATAGAAAAAGTATTAAACACAGAAATAAACATCAATGATAAGAAAATAATAGCAAATTTCCTATCCAGTCACACAGATAGAGTTATACAAGGGCACCACACCTCTCGCACTTACATGTTATATAATGAAGTCCCCCAGGGCTCCACCTTATAACCAACACTCTTTAATCTATTTATGCGCGATTTACTACAACCCACACACACCCTCCATAAAAATCAATAGATATGCAGATGACTTAACAATTGCAGCCCAAAGTCCCTCTATAAATACAGCAAAACAAGAACTACAGTACAGCAATATATAAGCCAATGGGAGCAATGGCTGTCAACAAACAGAATGACAGCCTTTCCTCAAAAATCCCCTATCATATTACTCACACCTAACAAAAGAAAGTCAAACACCCATCCAACAGTTTCCCTTTCAAGCAACAGACTCCCCCTCATTAAACAACCCACCATCCTTGGATTAACTTTCGATCCACACGTGACATACACCCCCACATAAACAATATTACTTCTAGAGCCACACATAAATTGAATGCGATGAAAACACTAACCGGAACAACTTTTGATCAACACACAGGATCCTTCTCAATAGTATACATAAAATACATCAGCCCAATCTTAAACTATGCATAGCCTGCTGGGCTCCCACGATATCACAATCCAACAATCAAAAACTGAAGGTCGTTCAAAACAAAGCTCTTAGAATAATAACAATAATAATAATAATCCACCACTTACAAACCAAAACAAAAAATTCTACCCCATCTTGACATGATAGGCTGCCAATTTTACAGTAAACTACTTTCAATAAACCATCCTTTACACCAAACACTACAACAACCCCATGCACCAAAAAGGAAAAAAATTACACTGGCCTTGTACTATTCTAAAATTTGCAACGCACTCTCCGAAACTCCCATTATTAAATACATTCACACTCAATTAACATAAAAAGCGATCTTCGAATATCCAAACAACACCATACCCCAGGCTCGTTCACCCGAAGTATTTCCCAAAGAACAAACCATTACCCCAGGCTCGTTCACCCGAAGTATTTCCCAAAGAACAAACCTTGGACCTTCAAACAAGAATGATGCTCTCCCTTCAAGAATTTAAATTTAGATTCCACAACGCCCCCTCCCCAATATCTCCGGATCGACGGTTTCTCCTAAGAGGAGAACGGGGCTACCAAGTAAGAAGACAGCATATATATATAATATAGTTATATATATATAATATATATCATATATATAATATATATATATAAATTACTATATAATATCTTATTTAGCTATATATATATATATTATGTAGATATATTATATATATATATATCTATACTATAATGATATAATATATATATATATATATAGATAGTATATATAATATATATATATAATTATATATATCAGAGCTGGACGTTGCGCCACCGAGTTGCGCCTATGGCGCCTATGGCGCACTATCAATTTGTAGGCGCAAAGGCGCATAGCGCAACAATTTTTAAAAGGCGGACTAACAAAGGCCCACAGCCATTCTCTGGCTATAGACCGCGCCTATGAACAGGAACAAAGCATTTTTTTTACCCTAAAAGTTAGAACTATAGAAAGGCCGTGGCAAAAACTTGGTAATCAATATCTAAAAACCACAGTGAAACTTCCAATTATACCAATAAACTATAATTATATAATAATATATTAGTTACTATAAATATATATAGACATAATAACTATATATATTATAATAGTTATATAAGATATAATACCTATATAGCTTCAAATATATATATATATATATTTATAATACTACTATATATATCTATTTATATATATATATATATATATTAAACTTAGTTCAGTAGTTTCTTATACTACAAATAAACATTTGGCAACTATGGCTGTCTGAGAATAAAATTTTCAACTTCTTCACGCTCGTGCTGAGCCTCCTGCGGGGAAACATGGAACCACAAGGACATGGAGGGAGGAAGAGAATACGTTGTTAGTAGTAATAGTATACTGGTTAGTTTTAATTACAAAAAATTAACAAATGAGTGTATTTGCTGTCCCTAATATGAAAAGCATACTTTTATTATCGCACTAAAGTTTACTTGCAAATAAATTTAGCAAACAGGCACCGGCCGGGCGAAAAGTCGCAGGGGCAAAGGCGCATAGGCGCAAAGGCGAATAGCGCTGATGTGACAAAAATATAGGCGCATAGGCGCCAGGCGCACTAGGTCCGGCGGCAGGCATGGCCATACAGGCGCATTATAGCGCGCCCAGCTCTGATAATATATATAGATATACATATATATATATATATACTATATATATAGATATATATATATAAAATATATATTAATATATATATATATAGAATATATATTATATATATATATATTGATATATATATATATATATATAATTTCGTTTTGTTTTTTAATGAGTATATCTTAGTGATGCAAAGGCTAACATTCCGCATCCGACACTTTGCCCTGCGGGATGTTACGCGGATATTTATTGTTCGAGATTTGATAAAGAATTTCTTATAATAAAAATACTTAAGATGAGATTCTGAAAATGAAATGACAAGAGGAGTTATGATGGCAATTCAAAAAAACGACTTGATAGTCCTGATTTTTACTGTATCAAAGACGTTCCAACTCGCGTGGAATAGGAGAAAGTCTAGTTTTATAGACCTTTTGAACGGTACTCGTTAGCCCAAAAAAAATAGTACAGGTATCTTTATGGACCAACAAATAGACTTTCTATTATAGGAATTTGATGATTCAAATATATATAGATCTGTTACGTTTACGACTCCGGTCGAGTTTTATTTTTTTTATTTTTTTTTTTAACTAAAGGAATACCCAGGGGGGTAAACCGCAAAAGATGGCAGGAGTCGCGGGTCTCTCGGCCTTCGAGGGAATGACAGGGTAGGACTATTTCCCCCTCCGGGAGGGTCTGCGGAACCCGCCGCTCTTTGGTATTTGGGTGTCGCGCGGGGTTCCTCCGCCCCTCCGCCTACGGGTGTAGAAATCGTCCCCCCTTTCTGCTCCCCGGTCAGGCCCGCAGCCCCCTATTTTGCCGGTAATACCTTAACAAAATGTATAATATATATATATATAATATAGTATATATATATATATATATAATATATATATATATATAAATACTATATATAAATATATAGTATATATAATATATATATATATTATACGCATATATATATATTTATATATATAATATATTATATATATAATATATATATATATATTATATATATATATATATATATTATATATATATATTATATATATATATTATATATATATATATATATATTATATATATATATATATATTTTAGGACAAAAACTCAAGTACTCAAGATGAATGCCAAAAACTCAAGAACTTGAGAAAAACTCAAGCGATGGCATCCTGTAGAGTCTACATTGAGTGAAAATGTCTAAAAATTACTCCGCGTCATAAAGTAAACACATGAATATTGTAATATATTTTTTTTAATCTTATAACTTCAAAATATAATTTCCTGATCAACAATGGTACAAAATGACTTGATGGCAATTCAAAACGACTTGATATTCCATATCTTTCTGTTATCAAAGGCCTTGCAGCAACTCGATGAAACTGTACACTTCATATGATGGAAAGAATGGTATTGCTCAAAGACCCTCTTGCTTTGTACGCCAGTTTGTATTCCAAAGTTAACATTCTTACTAATGAGGAAAATGACATCATATAACCAGTGGCGAGGCGTGGCATTTTCCAGCAGTCATCGCTTCAGTTCCCCGTTCCCTATTTCGTATTATATATATATATATATATCATTATATATATATTATTATATATATATATATAATATATATAAGTATATTCTATATATATATATATTACTTATATATACTGATTATATATATAGTACACATATAATATATATATATACATAATTATATATATTTATTATTATATTATATCTTATTATATACATAATATCTATATATAATATATATTATATATATTTATTATAATATATAAAGTACTTCTATATATACATATATATATATATATATATATATAATATTATAATATAATATATAAACCTATATATATATATGAAATAATAATCTAATATATATATAATATATGTATATATAATACTATAATATTATATGTATAATACTGTTATATTTATATATATATATATATATATATATATATAATAATATATATATATATATATATATAATATATTAATTATACAATAATATAAATATATATATATATATATAGTATATATATATAATATATATATATAAGTAATATATAAATGCTATATAGTATGATAATGCAGTGCTTGTCCTCGTGTCAAAATTCGTTGAGTAGGCAAAACAAATTACTTCAGATAATATGAATATATAGTAATATATATATTATATTATTAATTTATAGATTATTATATATATAAGCATATATATCTATAATAATAATATAATATATTATATATATATATATATAATATATATTATAGTTGATATATATAACGCACATATATATAGTAGTTAAAGTCATTTAATATATATATATATATCTTAAATATATATAATATATATATAATGACTATATATTATATATATATACTATTATATTATATATATATATATATATAGATATATAATAGTATATAAAATTAAATATATATATTAATATATATATTTATTATATAAATGTATATATATATAGATATAAATATATATATTTATATATATATAATATACTATATATGTTCATATATATATTATTATAAAATATATATATATTATATATAATATATATATGCAATCAATATATATATATATTATATACTATATTATATGATTATTACTTACATTTATTATAAGTCTAACATTTGAATTCCATGGCGTGCAACACCTCGAAAAAGAATCTAGTAATATTAATGAAACTTTAATCGAATACGATTCCAATATCCCAGTATTTATAAAACTAAAAGCTCAATTTTATTCAAAACACACAAAATCAGTAATAAATGTAATATAATAATAATATGAAAATGATTATTAATAACTAAAACTCCCCAGCAGACACTTTACAGAAGTTATTGCTTAATATATTTAGAAAACGGAGCTACTGAGCATAGTAGTAATACTCTTAACTGCGAGAAGGAGTTTTGGAGTTCAACGTGTTTGTCTTTAGAACCCAGATTTGGTCATTATTTTTAAATGAAATACGAATAAAATATTCAGGTATAAGAGACGATTCAAGTAGCATAAATGATTAATTAGTTATTATTATAATATGTTATTAATAATATTTTATTATTCTTGCTAATGCAATTTAAACGCGGGATTATTTAAAAAAAAAATGACTGCTACCGACCTTAGGCACATCCACAGTTGCCCAGCCTCAGAGAATAAGGAACTATTTTTTTGACTTCGAAAAGTAACATTCCACCGATCGCTACTATTAAAAAAGGAATCGAGTAGAAATTGATGACGGCATCTTGAAGCTAGCCTTGGAACGAAAATTTATTCTTTATAATATATATATAATATATATATATATATTATAATAATATATAAATAATATATATATATATATAATCATATATATATAATAGCTGACTTTGTTATATTTTTTGGGCTCACTGAAGGCAAGTAGGCGTTGCCTACTCTGCCTACCCCCAAAAGCAGCCACTGATATATATATATATATATATATATATATATATATATATATATAAGTAATATATAAATTAAATATATATAATATATATATATATATATATATAGTATATATAATCTACATTATAATGATTTATTATATATCATAGAATATTTACTTTTACTATAATAATTATATACTAATAATAATAATACTATATCTATAAATATATATAAAAAAATATACTAATATATAGTATAATATATATACTATATATATTATATATACTAAACTTATATTATATATATTATATATATTATATTTATAATTATATTATATATATATATACTAATATCTACTATACAAAGTGCGGCATTAACCGTTAAAGCGTTAATCCGTTAATAAACTCGTTAATTTTTTCGTTTACTTTTAACGCTTTCGTTAACTTTCGTTAATTTCGGAATGAAGTAACGGACTATTAACGAGCTACATTTGTGAATTAACGTTAACGAGTTACAATTTTCCCCTACATCCGTTAACCGTTACCTTAATTACGAGTTTATAAAATATTTTCTATATCAAATTTTAAATTGTATTAGATTCGATTTCGATAACAGATAAACTTTTTTTTCCAAAAATTTTTTCCAAAATTTTTTTCA
>JABUQX010045387.1:0-13749 GCA_015478945.1 Trachelipus rathkii | reverse complement strand
ATTAAGAAAGTTAAGATCACAATTTTCCTAGGTAATTTGAGATGATCATATGTAAAATGCTGAAATGCTTCTTCTCGCTTTGTCACAGAAGAAGCCTTCTCCAGAGCTATTTTAAGGTTTAACAGACTGTACGTATATATGTTTTACCAAAAAACCATTGTGTTCATTTCTTGTGAATATCGGCAAAAACTGACAAAAATCAAACACCTTTCAAATAATACCTCTTCTATGTCCCTGAAGAGTTGGATAGCAGATCTCGAAGTATAAAAGGTTATAATAATAATTATATTATATATATATATATATATATATATATATATATATATATATATATATATATAATATATATTAAATATATTATATAATATATTATATATAATAAATATACATTATTTATAATTGAAAAAAAAAATAGAATATATATATGTAGCACTCCATAACTTTGTAAAAATTTTAATTTAGTTCGTACTTATGCTAAGATTTGCGCAGGCAAAAATTTTAACATAAGTCAAAAAGCAAATATTTATACATAAACAGATCAGCTACAGTGACTCTTCAATCAGACGAAATATTCAGATTTAGAAGTACCTCACACTCAAACTTATTCTCTCCAGAAATCCTCCCGCAGAACGATAAACTTCAAGGAAAAGGCTGCGACTTGAATTTTGATCACAACATTTCGCACTAACGAAGAGTCAGACGGCAATTGTGAAAACGCGCTGAAAAAGCTGCTGACCTACAATTTCGCTACGAAGAGAGCAAGTATCTCAAACAGAAGACTTTTGTCTAGTGCAGAAGTCTTTGCATTGCGATCAATAATATTGAAATGGTAAAAATTCTTTAGAATCTCAAAATATATGAATATCTAAAAATAATCTACAATGCACCACACAAGCACACATACACTGCATATATTTTAAAAGTCCTTTACCCTATATAGATTGGTGAACCCGGAATAAGAACACCCAGAACTTCAATCAACCGCTATTTCTGAAAAACAAAACAAAATAATAAAAAAAAAGAACAAAGTTACAACAATTCAATACCAATCAGAACACGGAGAAAATGACTCAAGCAAACTAACATTATCGATACTGGACTTCAACTTTCATTTCTAATTTTGGATTATGGTCTTCACCTTTTCACAACTATCATAGTTCGAGGATTCATCGCTAGACATAACAAACTTAGTTTTCGGTATGGATTTCTTTCATCATTTTCAGTTGGAATTAATGGGCAGAAACTCTCATTTTTGAATTCCCCTACGAACTCTGATTCCTTTCGAATTCTAAATGGTTCTGTGACCTCCCTTTATGTATGTAGAAATTTTTTTCAAATAAAACACTAAATTTCAAGCAACTGCGCCTCTACATACGAAGTTCCTTTTCGGTATGATTTCTTTTATTCACTTCAACGTTTGGATTATGGCAGTAAATAACCATTTTGGATTCACTACCGAACTTGATTTCCTTTTCGAATTCTAAATGGGTTCTGTGACCGCTCCCTTGTATGTATGAAGAAATTTTTCAAATAGAAGGACCTACATTTCAAGCAACTTCGTCTCTACATTTGTCAAGCAATGTTTTTCTCTCGTAACTACAGCTTTGACAACTATTTACGAGCGCATTGATCAAATTTCATGAGATACATTAAAACGCCTTTCTAAACCTTCCCTGGATTCAACGGTCGATCGATGTTGGAATATTTATTTAACTTGTGAATAATTAATTGTTTCATATCCATAATATGTATAAAGTATTTTGTAGTTAAATGTTTGTTATGTTGTTTATCTACGGATATGATAACCAAACTGATTGCTTATGTTACAAATGCCCTTATTTCTGATATAATATACATTATTGTATTTTTTATGATTCAAATATTTGTATAATGTTTACATCTTCGGATTGTAACCCAGTTATGCTCGTATTTGAATATTTACATGCTTGTACTCAGATCCACTATTTTCGCCTTCAATGTTTTATATGTCCTTCTACTCTATCGTCTTCGGAATTAATTAGAAGGTCTATGCTATTCCTGAAGTATAACTATGTATTTTATTATTATTTTTTGTGATTTAATTTGTTATAACATACTTTCTCACTCCGTGTTTTAGCGCAGGAAGTAATGTAGCACTCCATGTAACTTCTGCTGTTATAATTTCTATTTTAAATGAATCTGGTTGCGCGTACTTTGTAAGATTTGCGCTAAGCATAAAATATCTACGCCATAGAGTTCAAAGTGAAACATTTATATACTAAAACTTCGTCCTTTGAGATACTACTTCAGTCAGATGCAAATTATTAAGAATTCAGAAAAAATCTCACTCAAGATACTCTCTCCAGAAATCATCCCGGCAAGACCGATAAACTTCAAGGAAAGGCTGCGACTTGGATTTCGATCACAAATTTTCGCACTAAACGTAGAGTCAGAGGCAAGGGTGGTTACAAGCGAGGAAGTTATTTGTGTTATTAAAATATATTTATTTGGTAAGCGTATAATTATAACTCCTTCTCCATTGATAAAAAGGGTTGATAAGCGAAATCGTACAATCCCAAGTTAGATTGAGTTCTTTCGTTTCAATATACTGACTTTAATTAAATATACTTATACAAGCATACTTCTTTTAGCATACTTCTTTTAGCATACTTCTTTTAGCATACTTCTTTTAGCATACTTCTTTTAGCATACTTCTTTTAGCATACTTTATTTATATATTAGTAATACTATATATTACGTATATATTAATATATATATTATATATATATATATATAATTATATATATATATTATATTATAAATATAATATATATATATATATATATATATATATATATATATATATATATATATATATATATATATATATATATATATACCCACATAATATTAAAAAAAAAAAAAAAAAATAAATAAATATACTATGGGATACAATAAAAAATTTACTTTCATTATTACCTCTGAAGGCTCAATGAAGTTCAGCAAACATAAATATGAACATTCCTTTTCAAAAATCATTTTCCAAAAGTTGTACAAAGTAGATGAGAGTGGATGTTCGGTTACTATTACCGAGTTGAGCATGTCTTCAATATCAATCGATATAGAGTTAAGGTAGTCTGAATTTTTCCCAGTGTCATTATTACCATAAAATATCACGTGGTTATCACTTGGTAAAATCGCAGGATTTCGATTATAGTCTATGTTATTTTCCGCAAAGGTATAGGTATGCAATATTGGTTGCTTCATCAATCTTTCAAAGAGTTTACTAGACTCTGTGATATACTTATCCCAGTGGGAATCAATGTCATTAGCATAGAGAGAACCGAGCTTGCCAAAAACGCATTCGTACAGAAGAAGGAGGGACAGATTGAACTGATGAATATTTTCTACAAGGTTTGCACGAGTGTCTCTCATGTTCCTAAGCACTGATATTGGGTCAATCCATGTGGAAGCTTCTTGATACTCTTTTAAGAGAAGAACGAGTAATATTGTTCCGGTTCTTCCGATTCCTGCAGAACAATGAATAACGATTCCACCTGTTTAATAAACATTATATATATATATATATATATATAGCTATATTATATAGATATATATATATAGTATATAATATATAGATATATAGTATATATATATATGGATGATATAGTATATATATATAGTATACTATATCATATGCCAGCGTGTAGAGGGAACAAAGAATTCCCCCATATATACTATATATATACTATATATATAATATATAATATATATATATAATATATATATTATATATATATATATATATATATATATATGTATAGTATATGATTATTATATATATAATGTATATATATATAATATAATATATATATATATAGTATATATATATAGTATATATAATATATATATATATATTATATATACTAATATTATTATATATATAGTATTTATTTATATATATATATATAATAAAGTATATATATATATATATATATATATATATATTATATATATATTGATATATATATATATATATATATAATATATATATATATATATATATATATACTATATATATATATGTTATATATATAATATAGTATATATATATTATATCATATATAGATATATACTAGTATATATCTTAGTATAGATTATATATGCTCAGTACTATATTAATAATATTATATATAGGTGAGTCAAACACTATTCAAATATTTATTAATAGTGTCATATATAGCTATTAATAATAATAATTAATAATTAATAATATTAATAATAGATCAATAATAATTACATAATAATAATAATATAATATCAAGTAATAATAAATAATAATAATGAATAATAATAATAATAAATAATAATAATTATAATAATAATAATAATAATCCAATAATATAAGTGATGTCATGATACGTCTTCAATGCACGATAACACGCGTAATCTAATGATAGATAATGTTGATAATTCCTGACCGCTGTTAACTTGTTAGATAATAGTAGTGATAATCGATAGTGGCAGTGATGGGTGAATTGAGTAATGAATAATGATAGATGATATAATGATAGCTAATACTAACGGAATAATGCTGTTAATAGTGATGATTAATGATGATAGTTGTTGAAGAATAATAATAGTGATTGGGTAATAGTGACAGGATAAATCTGTTTCAATGACTGTCAATACTTATCAACCTATAATATGTATTTATATTAAAACAAAAAACTAAAATTTATTTATGTATTTCAACCTATTATGTAACAAAACCTAGCAGCGCATCTCGCCTGGGCGATCAAGAAGTCGATAGGGCTCAGAATGTTAGGCAGCACTCGCCAGAACAGAGACGTACGGGTCCCAGGTTGCAACTGCGATCGGTGAGAGAATTCGCAGAATCCTCTCCTTGGCTGGCCTCGTCCTGGCTGGACGGGTTAAATGAGTTACACCTCCTCCTTGGATTAGCTCCTGCCCGTGCAGCTGCACTGTGATTGTATTCTTCTGTAAAAAAAATAAAAAAAAACCAAGTGTGTGTGACTATATATATCTATATATTAGTTATATTATAATCATTATATACTTATAAAATATACATATACTATTGCATATAGATATGTATAGTATATATACACTTACTATACTTACGTATACTATAAAGTACGAATATATATATACTATAATATAACGATATAATATAATATACATAGAATTATACTTTATATCTAGATCTATTACTATACTATATCATAACTGATATAATATACTATAGTATATAATAATATGCAAATAATAATAGTATAATCATACTATAGTCATAGCTATTATATGTATATATATTAATATATATTATATAATTCCCCCCAGTGTTAGTGGAGAAAGAATTCCCCAATGTTTTTCCGGTAATGTAATATTCTGCTGTGTCGTAAGAGGCGACTTAAGGGACAGAGGGGCGAAAGTAGCGCACTCGAAGAAATAAATTACCCCATTGGTATTGGAGTGTAGAGGTACTTACTCAGTGAGCACCTCCGCAGAGCTTGCACAATGGCTCCGTGCCCGACCTATACACTTTCCTATAAATCCACACTATTCACCATCTCTCACACAGAGCTTAGACTCTCGTATACAATGCAGACCATTAAGAAAGCTAATACTATTACCACAAGCCCTATTTTCGTTAGTATCCCTGGGTGTGGGGAGGAGAAAGAAATTCATTCACAGCGTATGTTCTGCGGTGTCGCTTAGGGCGGCAACTAAAGTGATAGTGTATAGATGGGTGCGGGACCCACAAGCACTTATTTCATGGCTAGAATGCTACATGCCATGCCCTAGGATCTGGTTGTGTCGCTGAGTACGCGACTTGTTTCTTTCCGCTAACACATGTCCAAAACCATCTTAATTTACTCTCGTTCTTTTATCATCTTTACGCCTTGCTTTTAAATAAAACTTTTTTAACCTTTCATTTCTTATTTAAACAATCTGTCTTTCGAAATTAACACACCTCAAAATTGTCCATCTGAACACATTGCACCTTAGATCTATCCCTCTTAATCCACAGCATAGTTTCACTACTATACATCTTAAACTCAGACACTTGTTCCAATTGCTCAGTGCTCACATCCAAAAAACATGACTTTCACACCCAGGCAATTCCCCTCATTTACTATCACCTTATTCTAATTACATTTACTTTCAACCCCTCCTATATATATACACCCGCCAAACCATTTCGACCATTCTTCTCAAGCTCTCTTCAAGACACACAAATACCAAATTCATCGTCAGATTACCAATCACTTTCGCCACAGCCTCTCTCATCCAATACTATCAGTCTAACACATTCAACTGTCACCTCACCCTCTAATCTTTCTACTCAACATCAAATACAAGAATTAAATAACAAGACGACATTATACCATGTCCTATGTCTCACTCCTACTCATCTCATGGACCTAAACCATTTGACTTCAACCCCATTGACATTCCTTGCACACGCTTCTATTATCGCCAGCAATTTGATCCATTCTCAAACCTAACCACAACCGCCACTACTATTTCACTCACAGCTCGCACTGAGCTTTCCCATATATTATTGTTTTTATGCCGTTTTGCAAGATCTATGAATACCCTAATGACAGATTGCATTCTTCTTTTTCCTCTCATTTCTCAACTTATTTGTTCCAATGTAAAAATCCTAGATCCTGACATATCCTCCTACCAGTTCTCTAGCAATCTCAATTCCCTAAGAATTCCTTTACAGTTCCCACACACTCACTCTTGACCTTATTTAAAGTACTAATTACTGCGACTCCCGTCCCATTTTCCGAACTAAACACCCATAAAAATGCTTTTATAAAACTTCCATATCCAGTCAAAGACAATATGTTCATTGTGATCATCCACACACTACGCTCGTTAATTTCAATGAGTCCATTACATACAGATTAACTCATTCTTCAACTTCATCACCCTCAACCTAATTACTTCCTCTCTACTACATTAACGTCATCCTCAAAATACCTATTTACCTCTCTCATCACACCTATCAAAGCCACACACATTCCACTATCACCTCTTCATTACTGCCTAAGTTATGCAGATTTTTGAAGTGTTCCTCCCACACTCTCCACGCAATCTATTTCACCGTGAGAGTTCCACGAAAGCACCGTCCGATTGCTATATCTTGACATTCCTTTACTCTCTTTCTTAAATCTTTCGTCTTGCTTCCAGAAGAACTTCCTATTCCCTAGGTAAATCCCCATTCATCCTCCTTGCAAACCTGCTTCAGCTTACCTCTTTTTAATTCCTATCTTATGTCAAATTTAAGCAACCTTTTTTCCTCCTGGTAGTATCATTTCCATGCAACCATATTTCTTTCAGAGATCTTCAATCATTTGTCTTTCAGTACATTCAACCAGGCCTTCTTTTTACCTTTTTAACCGCTTGCATCAACTCCTCATTGCCACCACTCAGTAGGCCATTCTTACTTGCCTACTTAGCACAGCCACAGACTTTCCTATTGAATACTAAACAAGCCTTCCTCCTTTTTGCGCCCAGATTTTGTTGTTCGAGTTTCATCTTGTTCACATTTTCAACTGATTTTTATATGCAATTGCTCTCGCATACTTTTTCATTATAACCCTTGTTCACTTACACTTCTTCACTTCTTAATTCTCCCCCACAATCTTTACTTACCATGTCCTTTCCAGCCGATGCCGTACCACTTAGATTAATCATGATGATGATGCTATAGATGATGATATGATCCGACTATTTCCATCCGAATCCCTCAATGATCGTCTAGAACACCATCTACATATTTACAATATCTCTTTTTCCACCAACACAAAATCATCACAACTTATATCCCATAGATATATTCTTCTACCTAAGCCCCAACTCCTTGCATATGCTGGCATGGAATACTCTTTGAATGGAAAAGTAATTACTAGACATCACAAACTTCTCTTCTCATAGAAGTCGAAACATCTTTCGTATCCTTTTCTCATTTTATCCCCGCAGAACCTCATCTAAGGCAACCATAGGTATGCGCTATCCCTTTTCAATCACATATCCAACCGTTTAAGTTGCCCAGCACAAAATCAATTCCTAAAGCTCCTACTCACCCCAAACATCATTCAGATTACTTATCCCAGAAAGTCACACTACTGATCCTCCAGTTTAATGCAACCCTCTAGGAGATCATATGTTACGACAACAAATTACCTTGATCTCTTTCACAATCTTAATATTTATCATGTAGGAATTTTCGTCAGTTACTCACACACAAATAAATTCTACTTAGCTCGATATGCCACAAAGTCACTTATCAGAACCACAAATCACTTTTCTCCCTCTCTTCATTCACTCCAACACACGACATCTCACACTCACCACTCTTACTTCACCCGCTTCCTTGTCTATGCTTTGTGTATCCTAGTCCAGCACAGCATATTCAAACTATACTCATTTTCTAAATCCATACATCCCATTCTAACCCTCACACTCACTCCGTTTCTGGGCACAGCCATTTATTCCTCCACACATCAAGTACCTAAACGACTTCAAATTAAGCTTTCATCGAAAGTTAGAAGGTCGCTTACTTTAGGCTCCATACTACCTGTCGTGACCATTGCCGATTTAACATTTCTGTCTAAGAGACCTAAGTCGGTAGTGGGTAGGTCAATACCCACAACTACACCACCATCCCTTAGCCGTCCTCTACGCACACGCAGAGACATCACACTGTGATAAATTCTTAATCCTTTCACTCACAGGATATATGAAAATACATTCCTGCTAATAGTCACTACTAGCGCTTTCATGCGTCTGTCGCGGTAACCGTATATGAACCCAAAACCTTCTGGGCACAACTTCCATATACCATACATCCACAATCTCGCCTCGATTTCAAATAATTTCACTAGTAATCTCCATCTTATTACCTCGGATTTTACATTCTTCATCTTTGTCACTCTACCTATTTCCTTCTTCCTACTAATTACTTCATCATTAAAATACCCTTTTCTTCTTACACTAATAAACCCACACACATTCACTTATCTCACCTCTTCATTACGGTCAACCACATGCATAATTTCGAAGCCTTCCCTTTCACCACTCTCCCTCGCTTCCAATTTTCATCACAGCACGAAAGATTCATTCATTATTCATTCAGTTCCCTACTTCATTATTTTATTAAGAATTCCCCTTATGCGTATTGTAACTTACACCTTCGTACTTACTCTCCAGTAAGTGATTCTAATTCCCTTGTAAGTTTCCCATTCATCCTCCTTCCACACATATCACTTTATCTCTTTGTTTTATTAAAGTAACTCACAAGTGCCTTTTCCATGACTATTTATTATAGTTCTCTACACCTTTCACTGCATACCTTATTATCTATCTTTAGCATATTCAACCACGACTCTTTTTTTTTATTACTTTAGCCCCTTGCGATCACCTCTTCATTCAACCACGTCATTATTGACATTTCTTAACCCGACTTTAGCACAGACTCACATTAGCTTCTCTTGTACTCACTAAACAAACGCTACTTCAATTTGCGCATCCAGAAATTGTGTCAATTTCATTCTTTTTCCATTAAACTGATAACTATTGAAAGTGCTCTCGACTATTACCCTTTTCCTTAGTAAACCTTGTTCACTTAAACTTCTCAGCTTGAATTCTCCCCACATCCTCTCTTATCTCTTTCCCTTTCACATCTATCACCCACTAACCTAATCCTTACATAAAACTAGCATACATGATGTGATACCCCCATCCCCAAAGCCGCAATCTATGATTACCAATCACTCACATAACCTCAACATCTCCTTCAAACGAAAAATCAATCAAACTTTTTTACTTCGAAATCATCTCGACCTAATCCAACTCTCTTATACTAATGAATAAGTTAAATATGGAAAAATGTTTTACTTGCAACATACCCACTCTCCCACAGAGAATCAATCACCTTCTTACTGTCCTAATATTATGGTGCTAAGTTTATCTCAAATGGAAAACCACTTATTTTATATATATATAATTTTATATACTTTGAATAGCATAGGAAACTAACTTTAGGAATAATATTTATTTTCATGTTGATTTTTAGTAACCCCAGAATGCACATATACTTAAATAATACTGTAACATTGGTAATTCTTATATTAGTACCGTAGATAAATTAATATTTTTTAACACTTGGAGGTTTTAAAAATTTTGTGGTCCCAATTGCCTAAGCGCCTAAAAATCATGGAGCAAATGGGGACACCTATTATTTGCCTTCCAATACATTTAAATTATATTGAATTTACGCTTAACACTCTCCCAAAGTATTGGTCTATCATGATAAAAAACATGAAGCTTGTAAAATAAAGAACAGAGTTTCCACATTTCTTAGTATACAAATGATTGCAAAAAATGTCCCCATTTGCCCCACGATACAGTGGTCTGTTTGGTTTTAATATTATATATATATATATATATATATATATATTATATATATATATATATATATATATATATATATATATATATATATATATATATATATATATATGGTATATATATATATATATATATATATATATATATAATATATATACATTATTCCCCTCCCTTTCCCAATAGGTCATGGCTTACTCATATCCATACGCAACTAACTAACACGTACCTACAAAACCGCCCCAATAACAATTTACTGAACTCCCCCTCCCCAAAAATTTCCCCAATAGAAGAAACACTGTCCAGAAGAGGCCAAATTGACTTCGCCCGAGCAGAATCAGGTCACCACCGCAAAACTCATGCAATATAAATATAGTTTCAAACTAGACAATGTTACTCCCCCCATCTGCACCAGATGTCACATTTCCCAGGACAATATGAGCAACCTCCTTCTGGGGTGCTTCCGCTCTCGACACCCCCGTGCCGACTTCTCTATATCTTCCCTTCTCGACCTGTGGAACCGCCCAAGAGCGGTGGCCGGCTTCCTGGAAGCGGTGTGGCCCTCAAATTTGGTGGGCCAGGGGCAGAAGTAAGCAAGTATATATATATATATATATATATATATATATATATATAATATATATATATATATATAGTATATATATATATATATAGTATATATATAGATACTATATAATATTATATATATATATATATATATATATGATATATATATATATATAATATATATATATATATAAGTATATTATTATCTACCCTATGCATATCCGATGCGCTAGTATAATATATATATATATATATATATATAATGAGTGAAAACGAGTGGTGTAGTGTGGTGTGAAATGTGTTTGTGCTGGTGTGGAAAGGAATGAAAGGGGGAGAGAAGGAGTTACAATTCTGATGAATGACTTGTGGTACAGAGCTATGGTAGATTTTATGTATGTATGAGTACTAGAATTCTAATGGTTAAATTTAATTTTGAAAAGGTCAAGGTATGTGTGGTTGTGACATATGGTCCATCTGAGGGTAATTTGAAGAGAGTGTGATCTTTCTGGGATAACGAATGATGTTTTTTGGATGGGGTGAGCAGGAGCTTAAGATTGATTGTGTTGGGTGACCTAAATGGTTGGATAGGTGATGAAAAAATGGGATGGTATAACAGGAGGCTTTGGGGTGTTGGGAGAAAATAAGAATGGTAGTAAGGCGATTGATTTCTGAGGAGAGAGGTATGTGTGTAAGGAATACTTTCTTTAAACACAAGAGTATCCATAAGTATACTAGAGTTGGTGTAGGTAGAGATGGTATCGAAGTGAAAAGTATGATGATTTTGTGTTGGTGAGGAAGATGTTGAAGTATGTTGGATGTTAAATATGTGAGGGCGTTAGTAATGGGATTATCGGATCATTATGTTGACTTTTATATAAATTAAGTTAGTGGGGGCTTTGGATGGAGAGAAGGTGATAAGGAAGGAATGGGTTAGAATTAAAGAAGTGAGAAGTTAAGTGAACAAGGTGATTAGTATTTAAAAGCGCTTGCAAGTAAATCAGTTGAATGTGAACAAGCTGAAACTGAACAAATCTGGAAGGAAATGAATGAGCTGGGTGCTTCAAAGCAGTGCAAAGAAGCTATTCTGGATGTGCTAAAGTACGAGGTAAGAATGTTAACAGTGAGTGGTGGAATGAAGAGGTGATGCAAGCGGTTAAAAAGAAGCGTGGTTGAATGTACTAAAAGCAATGATGAGGTTTCAAAAGAAAGATGTTTGAATTATATAAGGAGGGAAAAAGGAATACTAATAGATGCATACGTAGGAGGAAAAAAGAGGTAAATGAACAGTTTGGAAGGAGGGTGAATGGAGACTTACAAGGAAAAAGGAAGCTTTTATGGAAGGAAGCACGAAAGATTAAGAATGAGAATAAGGGGAATCTACAAAGAATAATGAATAGGGATGGTGCTTTTATAACTGATGGAATGGATGCGAGGGGAGTGTAGAGGGAACACCACTTCGAAAATCTGCATAACATTGGCAGTAATGAAGAGATGATAGTGAATGTGTGTGGGTTTGATGGTTCAAGATGGAATAGGTATTCTGGGGATGAGGTCATTAGTAAGGAGGAGGTAATGGGTAGAGTGAGAAAGTTGAAGAATGTAAATCTGAAGGTATAGATGAATACTGGTGAAAGATCAAGAACGGAGGGCGAGATGGCGATTGATTGGATTTGGAAAGTTGTGTAACAAAGCGTTTTGGAGAGGTATAGTTCCGAGGGGTTGGAGGAGAGCAGTAATAGTACCCTAATATAAGGGTAAGGTGGAATAAGGGTAACTGTAGGAATTAGTAGAGGAATTAGTTTTTGAGTGTTATTGGGGAAGATATAATGGTGTAATTGGGTCAAAAAGAAGTGGCGTTAAACAACGTAACTAAGGGAGCTGATTGGCGAAGAAGCAAAGGTCGGCGTTTGGAAGAGGTAAAGGATGTGTGGATCTAATCTTTCATTGAAACAAATGATTGAGAAAATGAGAGAAGAAGAAATAAATTGTATTTAGGTTTTATGGATTTTTTTGCAACAGGCGTATGATATTATTAATAGGGAAGCTCCATGGCAGTTTGTTAGTGATAATGGTGTTGGTGGTAAGCTTCCTAATGGAATCCAAGTATGTATGACAATAGTGAAAGGCGTGTGTAAGAATAAATGGAGTCGAAAGTGATTGCTTAAATATTAATAGCAGAGTGAGGTCTGGATGTGTTATGTCTCCTTGGTTATTCAATTTGTATATAGATGGGGTTATGAAAGAATTAGAGTTTGTGGGGGTGGCAGAGGATGGTGTCTAGAATGCATGGAGAATGATTAGTAGGGATTATGTGTATACATGTGGATGATTTTTGGTTTTGTGTGGCCAATGCTGAAGAAGAGTTTGAGAGGATTGTAGAGAGATTTTTCCAGTGGGGGTGTAAACGGAGGGTTTGAAAGTAAACGTGGGTAAAGGTAAGGGTTGTGATTGAGGATAGTCCTCGGTGTGAAATTATGTTAGATGGTGAGCAGTTGGAAGCAAGTGTCTGAATTTAAATATTTGGATATATGTTGGATAAAAAGAAACAGATGATGCACAGTCGTTATAAATTTGTGATGCATTAAGGTGGCTGATTGCAATTAAATCGTTGTGGATGTAAAGGGACTAAATCTTGAGTGCGCTAGGGTCTTACATGAGGGATTGAGTATGTGTTACCTGTGTAATGCATAGTAGTGAGACTATGGTCTGGAATAAGAGGTTATATACAGTACAATATGTTCAGATGGACAATCTTCG